>JARK01001477.1:70690-85708 GCA_000688135.1 Ancylostoma ceylanicum
CAAAGAATGAATGAATGAATGAATGAATGAATGAATGAATGAATGAATGAATGAATGAATGAATGAATGAATGAATGAATGAATGAATGAATGAAGGATAGAAAGAAAGAAAGAGAGAGGAGAAAGAGGGGAGAAAGAGAGGATAGAGAGAGCGAGAGCAGGAAAGTCACAGCAAATGCAGAGCATTATGAGAACAGCAGCAATACACATGAATACTGAACTGTCGTCATGTTTGAAACAAACTACAAAGAACTGCTCTGAATACAAGTAAATGAAATGGATTGAAAGCATTGAAATGTCTTTGCAGACCTCACATTCTGAATAGATACAATTTCATTAGGATGTTCAAGAAATGTCGAGCGCATTAGAGCTGTAGTTTTCAAAATGCACTTTGCATGAAATCATGTCAAGCACCAGCACTATACTACTGAAGCTGCTGATGGTGCCTGCGTCAACATTTGAAAAAGGTATTGTTTACCTATAGCTAAACTTCTTTTAAATTTTTTATCACTGAACTACGTGCAACAGAAACGCAGCCCGAACAACATATAACAGCAAGTACACAGCATAGCAGCATTTCCTCCCGTTCGCTGCTATACTTCTCTTACTTGCTGCCATTCTCGCCCCAACTGTTGCTTAGGGTAGGCAAAATTGAGCAGCAATTGAGGAAAGGCTTGCAGCAATTAGCAGGAGATGCCACTAGACTTTCCACTTTACGTATCACAGTGCCGACTAATCATTCGTGCTTCACAGAATATCACGCGTCCACTCTGCCGCGTCGCACCACCTACGCGTCGCGGCAGAGCAGCTGGGCCCTGTGGTTGTCTTGTTTTGCTTGTTTTGACCCGTTTTTTGTGCCTTTGTTTTCACTTAAAAACAGGTAGGAAACATTAAAAAACATCAAAACCGGCAAAGCGTGATAACCACAACACCCAGTTGCTATGCCGCGCCGCATATACGGTGCGGCGCGGTAGCCTGTGGTGCAAGAATTATTCACCGGCACTGCACTTCGTTGGGCTGCGTTTTTGCTGTACACCCATTAGATAAGGTGAAGGGAGTTGCAATAGTCCGATTCCACATCATAGATCGACTGAGAAGAAGAATGACGATATCGTGGAAAACGCGGATGCGCAGACAATCAGAGTATCAAGACGCAGATGATGCGTCGCGTGCAAGCAGGTCTCGACCACTGCAGTTTCTGTACATATGCTAGATACCAATAGATGACTGAATGTGAATATTCACAAGAAGAGCCCAATCGTCTAAGCGGTCAATTGGTAATGAAAAAAGTCTAAATTATTCAGTGGAAAGGAATTAGCCTAGCGAAACTTCGCGTCTTACTAATAAGCCGGCTTTCTGCATAAATTTGCAACACTGCCCCAGGGCCAACACAATCTCCTTGAAAAACATGAATCCAGCACATATAGCGAGCGCTGATGGGAGTGAGCCTTCCGCGGAAAGAATGCACGCGCGCCGCGCCGCGTGGTGCTACCCCCAATAGTGGGTGTGGAGCGGCTGACCCCTGCGAATGGTCAGTCCACCCATCCTTTGTGCCCTTACACAGCCCTACTCGAAAAAATGAACGAATTCCGTGACTGCAAAATCGCGGTGGGACCTGGACGGGGGATCATGCTCCAAATGAGAGTCGAGTAGGTCCCGCAGCGATTTTGCAACCGCGACGCTATGAACGTCACATGCAGTCTATCTATTCTATCGACAAGGACTGTATTTATGGGCAAAATGGAGTTGGGGGGATAACCTAACAAAAGTCGATAATTTGGCTTGTCCTACACGTTCTTACTTGTTAGCTGACACGTTCAGAACGCTTTGACTTGTTAGCTATCCTAACGTACAGTAGTTACCTGAAATGCAAACACGTCCGAACGTGTAGGACAGGTCATATTATCGACCGACCAATACCAAGTCCCCCCCCCCCCCACTCCATTCTACCCGACTAGACGGCAGAAGGTTTTTTCCTACACTATTTTTTGAGGTGTTTGTAGTGTTTTCATACGGCTAATGAGTTCCGGGGAAAGCCATATTCCTATGTAATTTCAGGACAGTGCTAGGAACGATACGGAAATTATAATAGGTACTTTCTCTTTTGCTCTTTCTTATAGGGTGTGACAATTAGGACACATCCTGGAAAGGTTGTTAGTCCCGGAGAGTCGTAGAATAGCCTTTGTTTTTGCAGCGATATCTCAGACGGGATCTGCAAAGAACAATAGTCCAATTCCCAGGAAAGCTTATTGCTCGGACGGCTGTTTCCGGTCCGTGGACACTTAGAGGGCGAAAACATGATGGGGATATAGCGACGGAATTTGTTCTGGACAGCGGATGGAAATGGGAACATATGGTGTTGTACATTCACTTCAATACTGTTTTAGTAGTGGTAATTTTTGTAGCAAAAATATTGTTGTCATGTTAGGCAAGGGAGGTCAAATCGGCCTGCCCGCCAAACGACGCACACTGTAAGATGCGCGGGAAATCCGAGTATTTGAGTGGATACCTGGCAGGAGGTGACCAGGAGATTTCCCAGTGACAGCCTTGTTCTATTTTCCGTTCTTCCCTTTACTGCCCTCGTGCCCCTCGACGACGTTGCCCTCTCGTCAGAAGTTCTTCGTGATCTTTGTGATATTCGTCGTGAGTGTTTTATTTTCAATGGTAATAAACTTTATAATTTCGCTGGTGATTCGTTTACCGTGGACTCGTTTGTATGAGAACACTACTTTTTGACTTTGTGAATTCACGTTTGGCTTTCTTACCCACAGTCAGGAGAAAGCTCACACTCGGTTCTCATGCATTTCTGCTGCACCTCTGTTCTGTTTTATGACACACCTTGGAATGGGTGAATGATTAAATTTATGAAGATACGTCTCTCAAATGGAGCAGATCGCTAAAGACGAACGCAGCTACTTTCATATTCCTTAAGAAATTCAATTAATTGTCCACGAGAATGTTCTTTAATAAACGATTCAGTACTTGAGAACATTCTGCAGCTCGATCCTGCAAACGGAAGCATTCACCAGAAACCGCGTGTTCTTCTACTAATTCCGCTAAATGAGTGCCCCTCAGGGAATAATTGCAGGATCCCATGCCATCCGATAAAACTTTCGAGACTTGAACGACTTCTCTTTCCGGCAAAAAAGGTAGATGAAAAGCTGGAGTAAAGAGTGCATCGTTGAGATTACTGAGAGTAAATGTGTTGCCCGATCCCCCAAATTTACCCCTCACTGAAACATGGGTCAACGCATTTACCCTGGATGATCCCAATGATGCACACAGGCGCAGGTAGGTCATTCCAAAACGAAAGATGTCTTTCGCATTTTGTCCACGGGCCGCCCGCATCCACTGTATTTTTACCAATTTGGATAAACATCAATATATAACGAATCACTAAAATCCCCGTTTGAAAATCGGTGCCTAGCGCGTTGCATTGTTCTTGTTGTCGATGCGATGTTTTATTGTACTTATTGTTTCTTTGTTGTTGTTTTCTATTTTTATTCTTTTGTGAAGGTTTTAAATACTATATGTGTATATGTATGGCTACTGTTCTTATTGTTTTTTTCTCCTTCCTCTTCTCATTTCTATTCTTTCTTCAGCACTTCCTTTCTCCCTCTAAACTAAATCTCTACTTGCAGAATGTTATCGGTGGCGAGCTGCGGTGTCGGAAGCCTGTTGTCACGTCGCGCTTGTGCAGTAGAGACTATCCGTACATATTTAATTCGGCTCCTTGGCAAAACGTTTACCCTTGGCAATCGACCGGATCATTGATCAACATCCTAAAGGTAACTAAATATAACGTTAGACCACAATACCATAGATAAGAACATGAATTGAGGGGAGCGCTGTGAAAATCGGTACTATAGCTCATAAAGCATGGCTCCACAGAACCATACAGTTTGCAGGGCAGCGCAACCAACCATCCCTTTCCTCTTTCTTTCGCTGCCATATAGAAAACGTCAATCAGACAGATCTCATCAAAACGAAGGAGTCATACCACTTGATTTCCATTTGCGCCCTCGAAAAGGATTAAGAAACGAATATAATCCCAAGCTTTCACAATGGCATCTATGGCGCTCTTTTTTTTTCTGCCGTACAACGTGTTCTATAGCATGATATATATGGGTAAAACATCATATATGTAAAGTGCTGTTGTGTTTGAGTGAAAACGGGTCCGCGTCGAAAGCCCCATCTTTGACATTTAGCCAGGGAGCCGAATTAAATATGTACGGATAGTCTCTACTCGCTTGTGCTCTTGCTGCGCACACAACCGGCGTGGAACGTGGAAACATCGCCAGCTGAAGCCGTCGACTATGTATGCGATGCTGTTGTCTGATATTTTCAAGTAGTCTTTCGTGGTGAGTTTTGTTTGAACTTCACTTCTTTGCATAACATATCATTAGCTTTAATTTTATCTATGTTCTCTTTTTTCCATACATTTTCTTGATTTGGTGATCTTTTTGGTCCTTAATGCGTTGGGGACTTACTTCGAGGTTTTGCTTCTTTTACGGAGTGATGGAAACGGTTGAGAAAAATAAGGTTTTTTTCTTTGATTCAATGAATTACCATTCCCTTTCCAATGCTGTTAGGTTGTTACTACTTGATCATTTTCGTTGCTTTCGTAGACTGATCTCTCTTCGCTCCCTTCTCAAGCTTTTTTCCTTAAGAATTTTGACTAAAGCGTTATTCATGCGTGCGGCGCTGCAAAGTTTACGCGCCGATACCGAACGCAATACAAGGAGGGATCAGAAAATTCCTGGCAAGTAGGGAGTGTTCCTGGTTTCGACGCCACGCCTGCCGCAAACGGCGTTTTCATTTTCGGCACATCGATACAACGTAAACTTCGACGCGCCGCAATCATGGATAACGCCTAATTTCTTTTGTTTGAAGAGTCATGAAAACCTTTGCGTATGGTCCGCATTTCCAGATTGGTATCATCTGTTCATGTTCCAGCTGGTGCTACTCTCCTCCACCTAAACGAAAAGCATCGCACAACCAAGTCGAAGTCGTCTTCTTCGAATCCGAACACGAAAAGCTGCGAAGCCGGGGAAGGCGTCGCTGCGGTTAGTATCAGTTCCATATTTGTGCTTTTGGTTATTATTTTCAATGCTCCCCCTCCACATGTTGAAATTTAAATCCTAACAAGCACCCGCAAGGATTATTATAGTGTGTTTCACACGCGACGATTGTTGAGTTTTCTCTCCACCTTCACCAATCTCTACGTACTTCCCTGCGCTCTTCTACTCCGCGGCGTTTCCCAAGCTATCTCCCCGTGGGACAGCCAGACCTCGATTTTCTGCAACAGAGTTTTGCTGCAACGGAGTTTTGATCTTAGCATCTCTATGTGCTCTCCCTCCTGACAGTTTTTAGAAGAGCTCCCAATCCAAAATGAAATGTTTTAGTTTCTTGCGGATTCATTGGCCTATATTATTTATTTCGGTAGTTGGTTTTTTTAGATGTTAGACATATAATCTTTCTCAAAGAAGTAGACGAAATTAGTGGCGGCAGAATCGCGGCGGGACCTGGAGAAGGGATGCGGGAAGAGTATGCTCCGACGGAGAGAGTAGGGTCCCGCTGCGATTCTGCAGCCGCGACGCCGCGAAACGGTACGCGCAACCCGTCTATTTTTTCCGTAGAAACGCAGGGGAGTCAAGGGTGAGCTTGTCCCAGCCCCGTTCATTTTTGTGGCCAGTAACTCTTTTCCTTTTCAAGGTGTGTCATCGTGAGGGAAAACGAGGCGTGATATAATTTTGTGATTGCTTCGTTCAAATCCTCCTCATGTCCTTTATGGTTGACTCCTCCTCTCTGCGCACTATTCCACTACACATGTGCATGCAATATTTGATACGACCGAGGACGAGTTGATCGTGAAGGCTGGGAAGATTCCGCCTTGTTTTCCCTCACGATGATACACACCCATCCTTTTGGTAAAGGCTGTTCTTGCGTTGCAGAATCGAGATTACACTATTTAGCTTCGATATTTTCCGTAAGACCATGCGTGGTACAGTAGACAATTTCTTTAGTGGAAAGTTATCATTCACGTGTTTTAAGGTTCTCGCTGTAGTCCACGCGGAGTATAGCACTATGCGTCGCAGTCGCCGGCGACTGTGACATGGGTGTCCATAGATTGTGGACGGGGAACTTCGGCGACTGCGGATCTACAACATCGGTGACGATCGCAGAAATTGGCGAATTGCCAATTTCTGCGACGGCAAATCGCCAACTTCAGCAGCCGACTGCTGCCTCGCCGGTGATGGCGACGCAAAGTGCTATACTGCGCGTGGACTATAGCGCCAACCTAACGTAATTGTCGGAAGTTGCGACCGGAAAGCGGGGCGGGCCTTATTTGACGCTTTCACCGTGCCTTTGCGGCATTCTCGTTAGAATCCCACTTCACTTATAGGTCGCCCCATCTGTCAATTCATTTGAGACAGATTCCACCGTCTTTGGAAATTGTGCAGCAGCAGCGTAGCTTGAACTGTACAATGAGTTGACTTCAAAGCCTGAGATCATCTCTCCTTTGGCTGATATTCTCCCCTGATGAAGCTTCCTTCCTCCCTCCGCTTAGCAGTAAGTAGAGGTAGATGCCCTTAGGTCTTGGACTCAACGCATAACGCTGTTCATTTGTGGTTCACTTATTATTTCTGGCTGCATCTGTCGTACAGTGGGTGTCGATGGCGGTGACCCCTCTGCGGACTCAAAAAGCACGCGGCGCGACCGCGCCGCTCGAGCAGGAATCCCCACCAGGACAAGAAAGCATGGGATGTTCTTGACAGTTACGTTTTCTTACTAGGTAACATCAAATGTGATGAACAAATACCGAGAAAACCCAAGTTCGCCACTGCAGCGACGATTCCATCGTGAGCGGCGCGGCCGCGTCGCGCGCATTGCGAGGTTGTGGGTGCGTCACCCGCCATCGACGCCCACTGTACATACACACTTATCAAAGGTAGAACACCACGCCTGGACAGTGATGTACGATATAAACTGATATTTTCTATTTGTTTAGAGATAATGCTTTATGCTTTATGCTCTAGATATTGCTTTAGTATCAGTTACGTTGGTCCGAAAGCCTGTTCCCTTTGACTTGCGTGTCTTGAATATAAATTCATCGTTTCGATTATTTTTAAGTCCTATATAGCTACAAGCATAGGGAGGTCACCGAGCGGGTAACGACAGAAACTTAAAGACAGTCCGGGGTGGGTATTTGCTCCGACCGTAACCAGGGTCATGCGCATCAAGCTTCCTTATATTTTTGCGCATGTATCCTCTGTATATTTCGGGGTGTCTTGCAAGCGCACTGCTCGCCATGACGCGAGAGGGCGATCGGTACCCACCTGTTGGGTGCTGGAGCGCTGCCAGCAGTACTCCACACGTCGTGCCACGTGGTGCAGTCGTAAGCCACCCCGCAATATACACACTATACATGCTGGAGACTGCCCCTATTCTGTTCGAAAGAGAACAGAACTCATTTGAACGGTTTTTTTTCATCATGTTGGCAGGTTTCTTGCGCTAGGATGTGGAATTCCATTGCGCGTGAGGTGAAGTGATGGCGTGAACGGGTGTAGGCGGTGATTCGCCGCTTTTCAGAGCCACAGAAGTAAAGTAAGCGGATGGTAAGGTAAGCTCTGACTCGGACTGTATCTCGGGTGCTCTTCCATGTACAACCTAATTATTGTATAGTTTTTTGCACACGTTACTGATGTTCATTCTTACACCACTGCAGTTTCAGGTGACACATGCTTGCTCTGGTGCCGATAAACTGAACGTCATCCAGTACTTGTCGTCAACGTTATACGCTTCACGACATCCGTCATTGTATTTATCATTGCAACTATATTTTATGTTTCACAAAGCATGGAAAATCCTTACAAGGGAAGCGAACGAGGCTGAACCAGGGGATTCAAACAAAACATCCATTTTCAGAAGCACTAGAGTTATGTTGATGTATGTGTATTATTTCAGTAGTCCTGATGCGCTCAGGAGAGCGGGCCGAAAATTCCACTACTCCACTGCAAGAAGCTTTGGTGGTCTGGGATTCATTGAACTTTGACTCCGCAAATCATCAATGGCTATCATGATTGGGTGTCCTACTGTTTTGAGACGCAGTAGGCAAGTGTTCAAATGCTAAACTGGTTTCGCCCGATTATGGGTTCATCAGTCCTAGCTGCAAGCATGGGTGAGGGGGTCGAGTGAATAACGAATAAATCAGACTACTAGACAAGGGGTCGAGACTTTGGAGCACATTGGTAAATTTGTTTTGAAATTCTGAATTTTAGGCTTTAATCTTATTTTTAGTTGTTCTGTAAATTAGAACACATTGGCTATGAGTGCTTCTATACACAGAACAATTATCTAATGCGTAGTTCTATGTTAGGTAAAGTCTTGACTTAATGTTTTGTTAACATAGTCACTTTTCATTCTCACTCTACTTTTTATGTTCCTTCATGCTTTTTTCTCTTCTTCACTCTCAATTTTATGTCACTATACTAGAAATGTAACTATGCTTTCGATAGTGAGGATGTTTCGTAGTTCATGACCAGGCAAAACAGGTTTCCAAACGCACCACAGTCTATAGGACAGCTAATCACGGTAACCTCCGTTATTGTGGTCAAAGGTCCATGGATCACAGCGCTATATGAGCTCCTTGCAGTGGAATAAGGAAATGTTTGACTCGCTCTCTCAGGCGCATCAGGGCCACGGGGCAAAAATGATACACATACATTAACGTCATCTTATGCAAAGCTTGCGAAAATGGATGTTGCGTTCCGATCCCCAGGGTTAGCCTCGTACACTTCGTTTGTGAGGTATATCATCAAGTACCTATTTTGCTCAACACGATATGTTACAACAAGAGAGATAAACGAATAATAAGAAGAATTATTCCTTGAATTATTGCACTGCTAGAGTTTCACATCGTAACCGTATAGCGGCTGGGAGTCTCCTGAGTTGAGAGTCTCAGGAAAAATGGGATGGAGGAACCTTTCAAGGAAGAGTTCCACTGAGCTGTAGGTGTCTCTGGGGACCCAGATTGGTGGAATCTGTCCAGAAAGTAGTCCACTTATTCGAGAGTGTCCCAGGGAACCCAGGTTGGAGGGAAATGTCATAGAGGGGATCCACTGAGCTGAGGGTGTCTCTGGGGACCCAGGTTGGTGGAATCTGTCCAGAAAGGAGTCCACTGATTCGAGAGTGTCCCAGGGAACCCCGGTTGGAGGAAACTGCCAAGCAGGAGATCCAATGAGCTGAGAGGGTTTCAGGGTACCCCGGTTGGAGAAAACTGCCAAGCAGGAGATCCAATGACTGAGAGGGTTTCAGGGTACCCTGGTTGGACGAACCTGTCAAGGAGGAGATCCATTGAGCTGAGGGTGTCTCTGAGGACCCAGGTTGGTGGAATCTGTCCAGAAAGGAGTCCACTGATTCGAGAGTGTCCCAGGGAACCCCGGTTGGAGAAAACTGCCAAGCAGGAGATCCAATGAGCTGAGAGGGTTTCAGGGTACCCCGGTTGGAGAAAACTGCCAAGCAGGAGATCCAATGACTGAGAGGGTTTCAGGGTACCCTGGTTGGACGAACCTGTCAAGGAGGAGATCCATTGAGCTGAGGGTGTCTCTGGGGACCCAGGTTGGTGGAATCTGTCCAGAAAGGAGTCCACTGATTCGAGAGTGTCCCAGGGAACCCCGGTTGGAGAAAACTGCCAAGCAGGAGATCCAATGAGCTGAGAGGGTTTCAGGGTACCCCGGTTGGAGAAAACTGCCAAGCAGGAGATCCAATGACTGAGAGGGTTTCAGGGTACCCTGGTTGGACGAACCTGTCAAGGAGGAGATCCATTGAGCTGAGGGTGTCTCTGGGGACCCAGGTTGGTGGAATCTGTCCAGAAAGGAGTCCACTGATTCGAGAGTGTCCCAGGGAACCCCGGTTGGAGAAAACTGCCAAGCAGGAGATCCAATGAGCTGAGAGGGTTTCAGGGTACCCCGGTTGGAGAAAACTGCCAAGCAGGAGATCCAATGACTGAGAGGGTTTCAGGGTACCCTGGTTGGACGAACCTGTCAAGGAGGAGATCCATTGAGCTGAGGGTGTCTCTGGGGACCCAGGTTGGTGGAATCTGTCCAGAAAGGAGTCCACTGATTCGAGAGTGTCCCAGGGAACCCCGGTTGGAGAAAACTGCCAAGCAGGAGATCCAATGAGCTGAGAGGGTTTCAGGGTACCCCGGTTGGAGAAAACTGCCAAGCAGGAGATCCAATGACTGAGAGGGTTTCAGGGTACCCTGGTTGGACGAACCTGTCAAGGAGGAGATCCATTGAGCTGAGGGTGTCTCTGGGGACCCAGGTTGGTGGAATCTGTCCAGAAAGGAGTCCACTGATTCGAGAGTGTCCCAGGGAACCCCGGTTGGAGAAAACTGCCAAGCAGGAGATCCAATGAGCTGAGAGGGTTTCAGGGTACCCCGGTTGGAGAAAACTGCCAAGCAGGAGATCCAATGACTGAGAGGGTTTCAGGGTACCCTGGTTGGACGAACCTGTCAAGGAGGAGATCCATTGAGCTGAGGGTGTCTCTGGGGACCCAGGTTGGTGGAATCTGTCCAGAAAGGAGTCCACTGATTCGAGAGTGTCCCAGGGAACCCCGGTTGGAGAAAACTGCCAAGCAGGAGATCCAATGAGCTGAGAGGGTTTCAGGGTACCCCGGTTGGAGAAAACTGCCAAGCAGGAGATCCAATGACTGAGAGGGTTTCAGGGTACCCTGGTTGGACGAACCTGTCAAGGAGGAGATCCATTGAGCTGAGGGTGTCTCTGGGGACCCAGGTTGGTGGAATCTGTCCAGAAAGTAGTCCACTTATTCGAGAGTGTCCCAGGGAACCCAGGTTGGAGGGAACTGTCATAGAGGAGATTCATTGAGCTGTGAGTGTTTCAGGGAACTCCGGCCTTAGGAAGGAAGCCCACTGATTTGAGAGTGTGTCAGGGAACCCATGATGGAAAGAACTGTCAAGAGGGAATGCTCTGAGCTGAGAGTGTTTCAACGTTGGAGGAATCTGTCTAGGGAACAGTTCACCGAGCTATGAAACCTGGGTTAGATGGAGCTGTCAGGGAGGAGACCCATTGAGCTGAGGGTGTCTCTGGGGACCCCGGTTGGTGGAATCTGTCCAGAAAGGAGTCCACTTATTCGAGAGTGTCCCAGGGAACCCAGGTTGGAGGGAACTGTCATAGAGGGGATCCACTGAGCTGAGGGTGTCTCTGGGGACCCAGGTTGGTGGAATCTGTCCAGAAAGTAGTCCACTTATTCGAGAGTGTCCCAGGGAACCCAGGTTGGAGGGAAATGTCATAGAGGGGATCCACTGAGCTGAGGGTGTCTCTGGGGACTCAGGTTGGTGGAATCTATCCAGAAAGGAGTCCACTGATTCGAGAGTGTCCCAGGGAACCCCGGTTGGAGAAAACTGCCAAGCAGGAGATCCAATGAGCTGAGAGGGTTTCAGGGTACCCCGGTTGGAGAAAACTGCCAAGCAGGAGATCCAATGAGCTGAGAGGGTTTCAGGGTACCCCGGTTGGAGAAAACTGCCAAGCAGGAGATCCAATGACTGAGAGGGTTTCAGGGTACCCAGGTTGGAGGGAACTGTCATAGAGGGGATCCATTGAGCTGAGGGGTGTCTCTGGGGACCCAGGTTGGTGGAATCTGTCCAGAAAGGTGTCCACTGATTCGAGAGTGTCCCAGGGAACCCAGGTAGGAGGGAACTGTCATAGAGGGGACCCATTGAGCTGAGGGTGTCTCTGGGGACCCAGGGTGGTGGAATCTGTCCAGGAGGGAGTCCACTGATTTGAGTGTCCCGTGGGACCCCGGTTGGAGGGAACTGTCGTAGAGGAGATTCATTGAGCTGTGAGTGTTTCAGGGGACTCCGGCCTTAGGAAGGAAGTCCACTGATTTGAGAGTTTGTCAGGGAACCCATGATGGAAAGAACTGTCAAGAGGGAATCCTCTGAGCTGAGAGTGTTTCAACGTTGGAGGAATCTGTCTAGGGAATAGTTCACCGAGCTATGAAACCTGGGTTAGATGGAGCTGTCAGGGAGGAGACCCATTGAGCTGAGGGTGTCTCTGGGGACCCCGGTTGGTGGAATCTGTCCAGAAAGGAGTCCACTTATTCGAGAGTGTCCCAGGGAACCCAGGTTGGAGGGAACTGTCATAGAGGGGATCCACTGAGCTGAGGGTGTCTCTGGGGACCCAGGTTGGTGGAATCTGTCCAGAAAGGTGTCCACTGATTCGAGAGTGTCCCAGGGAACCCAGGTAGGAGGGAACTGTCATAGAGGGGACCCATTGAGCTGAGGGTGTCTCTGGGGACCCAGGGTGGTGGAATCTGTCCAGGAGGGAGTCCACTGATTTGAGTGTCCCGTGGGACCCCGGTTGGAGGGAACTGTCGTAGAGGAGATTCATTGAGCTGTGAGTGTTTCAGGGGACTCCGGCCTTAGGAAGGAAGTCCACTGATTTGAGAGTGTGTCAGGGAACCCATGATGGAAAGAACTGTCAAGAGGGAATCGTCTGAGCTGAGAGTGTTTCAAGGTTGGAGGAATCTGTCTAGGGAATAGTTCACCGAGCTATGAAACCTGGGTTAGATGGAGCAGTCAGGGAGGAGATCCATTGAGCTTAGGGTGTCACTGGGGACTCAGGTTGGTAGAATCGTCCACTGATTAAGAGTATCTCAGGGGACCCCCGGTCGGAGAAAACTGCCAAGCAGGAGATCCAATGAGCTGAGAGGGTTTCTGGGTACCCCGGTTGGAGGAGCCTGTCAAGGACTTTCATTGAGCTGAGGGTGTCCCAGGGAATCCTGGTTGTAGAGAATTGCCAAGCAGGAGATCCACTGAGCTGAGGGTGTCTCTGGGGACCCAGGGTGGTGGAATCTGTCCAGGAGGGAGTCCACTGATTTGAGTGTCCCGTGGGACCCCGGTTGGAGGGAACTGTCGTAGAGGAGATTCATTGAGCTGTGAGTGTTTCAGGGGACTCCGGCCTTAGGAAGGAAGTCCACTGATTTGAGAGTGTGTCAGGGAACCCATGATGGAAAGAACTGTCAAGAGGGGATCGTCTGAGCTGAGAGTGTTTCAAGGTTGGAGGAATCTGTCTAGGGAATAGTTCACCGAGCTATGAAACCTGGGTTAGATGGAGCAGTCAGGGAGGAGATCCATTGAGCTTAGGGTGTCACTGGGGACTCAGGTTGGTGGAATCGTCCACTGATTAAGAGTATCTCAGGGGACCCCCGGTTGGAGAAAACTGCCAAGCAGGAGATCCAATGAGCTGAGAGGGTTTCTGGGTACCCCGGTTGGAGGAGCCTGTCAAGGAGGACTTTCATTGAGCTGAGGGTGTCTCTGGGGACAAGGTGTTTCAGGGTTGGAGGAATCTGTCTAGGGAATAGTTCACCGAGCTATGAAACCTGGGTTAGATGGAGCTGTCAGGGAGGAGACCCATTGAGCTGAGGGTGTCTCTGGGGACCCCGGTCGGAGGAAGCTGTCCAAGGAGGGGATCCATTGAGCTGTGGGTATTCCAGAGTACCTGGGTTGGAGGAATTTATCTAGAAGAAAATCCTCTGGGCTGAATTTCAGGGGGCCTCGGTTGGAGGAATTTATCAGATGGCCATTTACCGATTTGAAGATGTTTCAGGGAATCCCGGTTGGAGGGAACTGCAAAGGAGGAGATTCAGTGCTCTGAGAGTTTTTCAGAGGACCCGGGTTGGAGGAATCTGTCAAGGAGGAGCTGCACACAATGGTTTCATTGTGCTGATATATCATACTTTGACACATTCAAATCATTCTCTACGATCAGCTTTGAAATTGGATGGTTTAGGAAATTATGATGGCCTTTTTGTCAGCGAGTGTTTCCTGAGTAATCCTGTCTCTTTCCTTTACTCAATATGACCTACAGATGGTGAACCAGAGAGAATATAAGAATTGCTTTCCAAACTTAGTACAAATTTGAAGTAGACCCAGTGCGATCTTAGGGGAAACTTGAGTAATGATCAGAAGTGTTCAGGAATTCGAGATTCGACGTTTTTGGAGCATAGTCCATCCTCTACTTCTTCCCGAAACAATGTCATAGCTAGAAGTCCGTTGTTTTCTTCCTACAGAAGAGGGCAAACGTAACAGTAGGGTGAACGAAGACTTCGTAAGGAAAATATTCAAAGTGAAGCGAATGGTAACAAACAGCGTTGCCGAATGTAGTAATACATGAGAAGCTTGGACTCCTCACGCTCTGATTTTCATCTCATGAGCGGAGCCTCCTTCAGATTACTAAAGAAAAAAAGTAGAAAAAAAGTTAAAATGTAAAGCGTTCGAATTCGAAGTACATATCTCCTGGAGAGGAGCAATTTGAGTGATACAGTTAAATGTATGGCTTGAAAAAAAAACTTTGCACTGTTGGTGGAGATGTCCTGTGCTAAATAACTGAAAAAAGTTTAAAAAAAAACCATTGTTAGTCAGAAGTACGAATTCAACTCTTTCCATGTTTAGATTAAAGTGGCTGAGTTCATTCAATGCCTTCATCAAGATGTGGATAGCGAAGCCCTCGAAAATTTTGAGGCGACGAAACAGTTTGGTACTCTATGTAACCTGTCGAACCCACCCGCGCGGCATTTTTATATATCTGATGACTTATGCCAACGTTCGCTCTGCAACATTAAATTATATGAGAACTTTGTAGCTGTTGTTCTCTGGAATGCAGCCATGCGAGTATTGCTGCACGCAAAGTTGCCACCGGTTCACTTGTATTCTAACGAATATGTTAGGATAGCTTAGATATTTTGCTACCCAACAAAAATTTATCCACCAGTGGTGGACGCAGAAAGTGGGCGGGAGGGAGGGGGGCTGGGGAAAAATTGTTGCCTCCGCCGTTTTGGGGACCCAGACGGAAAATGAAGTTATGAAACATAAATTTCAATAATAAATAATGAATAATCAATATTTGAAAAATAATAATAAAAATAAACAAATAAAAACAAACTAACACAAGATTTTTATTTGTATTGTAAATTAATTTCAAAAAGTTGGCGACC
>JARK01001477.1:94464-107082 GCA_000688135.1 Ancylostoma ceylanicum
GGGGGGGGGGCGCTCCCTTTTGGGTCCCCAAAGCGGCGGAGACCCCAATTCCCCCTCTCGCCCACTTTCTGCGTCCGCCACTGATAGCTACTGATTGGACTCCTCAAAGCATATGAAGTCAGGGCAGACCTCGGACACGATGGGTTGATGACATAGCCAAATTCAAAGGGAGGCGAGCTAAAGACGTGATGTCGTATTTACGATTCATGTCACGATCCCTCAAATAGCTTCCTGACACTTGCCATTTGTCACTAGCTACCTAGTTCTGGATTAGAATGCTTGACTTATGATCCAGGTCATCTATTGTGCTCTGAAACAATCCGTACAACCAATATGCTTGGTGGTTAGATCAAATCTCTTTCCATCCGGTAAGAGTTGAAGGAATGGTGAAATTCTTTAGCATTATCGGATTAGAAATTATCAGATTGAAGTATTATTAACTTGTAAAAACATTACTGGACTGCGGTAATATTGCTGGGTGGGCTATTGTTTCATCTCATACTAATATGTATTGTTTTTTAGATACGTTTCTTCTAGGTCTTCTCAGTATTAATCTAATCATCTGTTTCGTTTTCGATAAATTGAACAACACATAAAAATGAATGAATGGATGAATGAATGAATGAATGAATGAATGAATGAATGAATGAATGAATGAATGAATGAATGAAATGGCACTGCAAACAGATGAAGAAATCATGGCACTGCAAACAGATGAAGAAATCAAAGGCATAGAAAAGCGTAGATTTCCATGGATAAGTCCAAATGTAAAAATGGTAGCCACGCCCATCAAATAGGTTGAACACTTGTTTACGACAGCACGTGAGCAGAGAACTAAGACGTTTTGTCAGCGTAGTAACGTGGAAGTTAAATGCTAGCGAATATATGACAGCGTCCACATAAAAACATTGTTTAACTAGGTATTCAGTGCATCAAACACCTTGCATAAATTATGTGGTTGGATAGCGCTGTTCGATGAGCTCTTCACGTCATAAAATTGTATAAGCAGTCTTTTTTTCCGTGGGAGATGTTTCCTGGAATTCAGTGACGTTCACCATGTGATGATGTGCCTAGCTGTGGGTTGAAGATAGGACAATATGTTTTCTTTTCGTCCTCTCGGTTTTTGTTCTTGTTTTTATTTGTATATTATTTTTTTGCTTCTTTGCGCAGTCCTCATTCGATGGGAATTTTTAGCCTGCGATCGAACAACTGGATGATGGTCGAAGTGCTCGAAAAAACCTCAAGCAAGTGGGCGTATGCTGAGGGAACTCCAGCGTGTGCTAAGGCGCTCAGAACGGCGTTGGTCTACACAGGGTCAAACGCTTTCTTGTACTCCGCAAAGACTGGGACTATAGGAAGGTGGTACTCGCAGCTCGTTTCGATAAGTTGGATGATTGCCTGCCTGCTGCCCATGCGAGAGACGTTTTTGCGAAGACTGGCTTGCTCTACTGGTTGATAGTCGTCCAAAATTCTTTCCATGTTGCGTCTATGTATAATTTTGGTAAAAGTCTTAGATCCAACCGAGAGTAAACTGATTGCCCGGTAGTTGGCGATATCTTCCCGCTGATCATTTTTGGGAAAGAGGGTCGTTTCCGATTCCTTCCACTGTGTTGTTATCTGGAACCTCCACACTTCCATGCTTCCCTGAGCGGTTGTGCTAGAGCTACCATAAGCACGAAGAGAAAGAGGAGTAACATTCTCAGGGCTACCATGGATCATTATATGAATATTTCATTGGAAGGATGGGTAATATCAAACTCATGAGCATAAGGAATACACGTCACGTGTAGGTGAAAATGTCGGGAGTCATTACAGTGTAATTGTATATGTAATTTGGGAAGGGAGCAAAATCTTACATGCAACGTGTTTAGGCTTCCAGAATGTTACACGTGAGCTGTAGAAAGTTGCAAAAACTCACATATATGTCGTTTTACTCCGGAAGTATTGTATATAAGCTGTATTGGCTCGAAAAGCTTACAAGTAACTTGTTTTAACCCCAAAACGTCGCATGTAGTTTGTTTTTAACCAGAAAAGATCGGTGGAATGGATGAAAACTGTCACATGAAAGTTGTCTTAGTGCTAAGAGCTCACAAGTAATATGAGAAAACCTTTTTATTACTCTGGAAGAAGTCGATTCATGGAATTGGCACAACAAAACAGGAGTCAAATGACTAATTTTTGCTGAATAGTAGTGTATTATTGACTGAACAATGTATTAGACACGTTCGATATTTGAATATTCGACTTCGAGTAGGTCCAAATCTAGAATGGTGGGAAAAGGATGAGTCCCACATTCCTACAAAAGAAGAGTGAACGGCATGTACAGACTCCACTTTTCGGGGTATTCGGTTCAACAGATGGGTTTTGGAATGTTTTATGGATTTGATTGGATTTATTCGATTCTTATTCGGTCAATACTCTACTAAATAGGCAGCACATCCGTCAGACGTCCTACACATCACTCACATTACGCTACAATTCATCAAGCAAGTTTCTAGATTTTTCCACGTTGTTGACGATGCTTTTTTCAGTGTGGACAGAAAGTTCCGGTTCTCAACCCTATCCCATTACGTCATGGTCACATCAGTGGAGAATAGCAAATCAGCAGAGAAACAAATTCGTCATCACTAGATAGACAGGAACGACAGGGAAACCTAACAGCAAAGAGCGGTCAGTTCTGCAGTTGTGTTTTCTTTTCGATTCCAATTAATAACGTCATGCAATCGTTGAAATATCTTGAGAACCGCGCGACAACATGCTACGGACCCCACGCGCGTCGCGGTAAACAGCACTGTTGATTGACACGTTTCATAAGATATGGACAACGCCTTGAGATTCAACTATCTTTTTTGTATCATCGGCAGATTTTAGTGGAGAGTCTCAGATATCGGAACTAAGGATTTTCCTTCGTACCTGGGCCGTATGTATTAGTGATATTACCCAGGATTGCTCAACACCGCACAAATATGCTCATCGTTAGCACAGACGTTAAAACTTCAACCCTGGGTAATTTCGAGTGTTTTTGGAAGGAAAATAACATATCCGCTCTATGCATCAGGACCGGCATGCATAACTAACGATTAGGTTATCCAGGGTAAATGTGTTAACGTCAATATTGTCGATGGGTAAAGTTGAAGATGTCAACACGCTTATCCTGGACAATCCTAATGATGCAGGACCGAATCAGTCGGTAAGTAGCTGATATCCACGAATTTACCGCGGGCTATTTGGTAAAAGTGAATGAGCCAGAACAGACCACCCAATTCCAAAGGTATATCCACGCTTTCTATGCAAATTTTTTCTTGAAGTTTTCTCAGATCTTTATGTGGACAACCACTCAAGCGAAATAAAAAGGACAAATCGAAGTTCCTGTAGAATGCGCATGAACTTTTTGCTAATAACTACTTCCGCGTTGAATCGTGACATAATGTATGTAGGTTTTTTTTTGAAACTCTTATTACTACCTACTTAGCTCTTACGTATTTAGCCGCTCTCAAAAGGTGCTGGAAGTGTGCCCCTTTTGAGCTTCACAGCTTCCGGAATCTTACTGTTTTGCGTGGTATGAAACTAGGGTTGAAGAAATAGAGGAATTTCCAGAAAAACTTGTGATTTTTAAAAACTTTTGTAACGTATAAACAGCTCAACTTGAAAGTCTAGGTGAAGTAGGAGCCGCATTGAATAGATATTTTATTTGCGACATATGGAAGCAGACCTCTTCTGGAAGCGTAAGCCTTACCCTGCATATCCATATCCCTGCGGGAAAATATACTTCCAAGGATAAACGAGAGACAAACATCTAATGACAGATAGTGAATAAGAATTCAGTGTTTCTAGAGATGAAGATGACTGATGAAGTCGAGAGCAGTGTATTGTGGTGGTGAAGCTCATGACTAACTGTCCGCAATTCCCTGTTCAACCGGTTTTCCCTCCCACATTTACAAATAAGACGGCAGTTTAGTGAAGTTCTTTTTTTTTCGACTGCGTTTCTGCAAACACATAGAACAGTCACAAATTGCTTCGAAGGAAGGGCAGACGCTAAAATAGAGAACGATGACGACGTGCCGTGGCGTAGACAAGAAAGTGTCGTTTCCGCTGTGTAATTAACAAGATGAAGAGTCTAGTCCAATAAACAAGGTGTTACCGTTATTTCCAGACCTAAAGTCAAAGGCGCGTCGTGTGCTACTGCACTAAAGACACTTAACTAGACGTCTACGATGTAATGGTAAGCAGAATCGCGCAGTTTCGGCTTGTTTCGGTCATTTTGGATTGACTGCGTAAATTTTTCGTTCCTCCTCTTTTAACTTTTTAAACTGTTTCAGCAATAAATTGCAAAAGTACTAAGCAGAGAGGCAAAACGAGTTACAACTCTAACCTTTTTCATGATCTCTTGTAGTTTTTTTTTCTTATAATAGCTCTAATTCTTATATAATTATGCAATCATTGCTTTATTCATTTCGTCTCTCCAAATAGCTTCTATTAGTTGCTTCCTTGTGATGATGATGTGACGACTCTCGTGTGATACATTTACTGGTTAGCTTTCGGTGTATTAACACCTTTTGCGGAACTACAACATATCTCCTAGATTCACTTTATAGCAATAAGCATCACTAGCACAACCAACCAGGAAACACAATAATATGACAGAACAATAATGCAATTCCTAAGCGAATGAGAGCAGTATATTATATGTAGTACTCAGACAACCTCAGATAACTTTTGCAAAGCATAGTCTTACAGAATGTTGTATGGGGTATTGAAATGGAAGGAAATCGTCCAATAGGGTCGACCAGATCGTGTCGGAGGAGGACCGACAAGCAACCTTGGCTGTGGACAGATGAAGTCAGGATAAAGGTTCTGGAGAAGAAGCGCCTCTACCATGCCTTCCCTGACAACAACTCGGCTGACAGTTGGAGCGATTATTGTGAAGCTAGGAGGGCTGCGAAAAAGTCAGTAGCGGTGGCGAAAGCCGCGCATCACGCGGATGTCAGAGAAAAGCTGGATACGAAAGAGGGTGAACGCCTCATACACCGACTTGCATCGAAACGTTTCATGACGTCAACGGCGAGCAATGTTACCTTTTGATGGACCGCAGCAACGAATCGATGGCCCGATCACTTTGAGAAAGTCCCAAGAGAGGATTTCGCCCACCCAACAATTCCACAGGTCCCACCAACCGGCGGACCTGTCCAGGCAATCACTACAGAGGAAGTGGAGGCCGCGCCATAGCGAATGATGCCACATAACGTGACTGGTCCAGTAGGCGATAGAAACATAGAAAATAATCTATACCTGCACCTTTTTTCTGATGCATACCTAATCGAAGAAGAAGGTGTAGTGATTTTATGGAGAAAACCGTCGTAAAATGTTCAGTCCCACACCGAATTAGTTTGTCTAAGTGATCTGAATTCCTACAAGAAAAAAAAACGTGCGAAATTGTCAGTGTAGAAGTTAAATTGCTCAGAAGAACAAGGCACAGGTGAATACAGCCGAAATCCTCATTTTTTACGTACGTTCTATCCTTGTTTTCAATTCTGAACCTCTAAACCTTATGAATAACTTGAAGCCGCTTCTATCTATCAGGTTGTTGCGAAATTAATTGCCGAAATAGACAGTCCAGTTCAAAATGCTGTAACTCTGTTCAAACTCAACTTTGATTACCAAAATAAAATCCATAAGATTCTACACATCTCTGCCAACGATCCGGCAATTCATTTATACCTTTACAATAGAAACTGAGATCACAAGATTTTAAGAACTCTTGGAAGGCAATTTCAACATGCTCCAAATCAGGAAATTGCTGCTGACGTACGTTTGCTTCGAGAGCCCGGAAAAAGTGATAGTCGGTAGGGGAGAGGTCTGGAAAGTATGGTGGGTGGGGGAGAACCTCGATGCCTAACTGCGTCAGTTTTTGCCGGGTGAGTTTTGAAGTGCGAGGCCTAGCGTTATCCTGGAGCAGGAGAGGCCCACTTCTGTTTACCACTGCCGGCCACATTTGTCGCAACTTTTCATACATCAGGTCTGAGTCACAACAGTAAGACTCTGATGTAACAGCCTGACCAGGTTGCAGAAGGCTATAATGAATAACACCCTTACAACACCACCAAACTGTCAACATAACCTTTCTAGGGTGAAGATCTGGTTTAGGGAAGCTTGGAGGGGTAGAGAACTTGTCTACCCATACATAACCACGTTTCTTATTATCGAATAGGAGCCATTTTTCATCTACAGTTAATAAACGGTGAAGAAATGGCTCGTTTTTCTGGCGAACGAGGAGGTTAGAACAGATCTCGTAGCGGGTGGATTGCTGGTCAGTGGTCAGATCATGGGGTGTCCACTTTTGCATTTTTCTCACCATGCCAATGGAGGTCAAATGTTTTGAAACTGTAGCATAGTGAACCCCCAGGCCTGCCGCCGACGTACGAGTAGTAGTATCGGGTTTCGTTTCCACCGCTGCCCTCAGTGCTTGATCGTCCAGCGACATCCTTCGACCACGACCGGGTTTATCTTCGAGATCAAAATCGCCGGAAGAGAATTTTGCGAACCAGCACCTCACTGTCCTTTCGGAAGGAGAGTCCGTGCCAAAAACAAGTGCCATATTACGGGCTGCTTCCGCTGCAGAATGGCTGAGTTTGAACTCGTACAAAATGATCACTCGAAAATCGCGTCGGCTCACCATTTTTCGCGACCCTATAAAAAAGTCCAGGGAAGAGCTAGCGAGATCATTGAAGAAGCATCTGAAAGAGCAGAACAAACCCTACCAGGAGCTAGCACAAGTTGGCTTGAAGTTGTTGAATTGGGCAAGAAAAAAATTTTTTTTCAAGCATACCGTGAAACGGCAATTATTTTCGCAACAACCTAATACAACAATAAGATAGGAGGAAGTGGAAGAGCATGCAAGGCACAAAAGATACCGTATGCTCTTGCTGTCCTAGGCCGTGGAAGACTAGAATTCGCAATAGAGTACAACGTAGGTACGAAGTCAAAAGAACAATTGCTGCGGCGTATACGTCTCACCTACAAAAACGAAACTCAGAAGAATATTGTCGCGAAGTACCTAAGAGCATATGTTCTCGTCTAGAGTCGTTTAAAAGACGTGGAAAATATCAACCGGAAGAGAAAAGTAGCGTGAGAAGATATGGGAAAATGTGATGAGATCGAAAGATCTAGCGATGTGCTCAGGATGTAACGATAAGATGAAAAGTTCAGCCCGGAGAGAACGGATGCGTCACCGTGTCTTTGGGCGTGAAATGAAGTGTGCGGCTAAGGCCATGGCATTCTTCACAGCGACGCTATCGTGGTGAAGAAAATGCCATGCGTTGACTGCGGCTTGACTGTTTGGACCACTTCGGCTATGTCACTAGGGAGTGCACACGTTTTTTATAAGCATTCAACCTGATCAACGCGCCAAAGCAAAGCTCGCCCTTAAAGGTACAAAATGAAAGTATTTAGACCAATGTCAGCTGAAAGTGTCACTCATTTCCACTGCCATTCCCTTGTCTCCGCACTCATGCTTATCGCTTCATGTTGATAGAACGTCTCTCCTTTTGTCATTCCTGTCCGAAACACAAACTAATTTGCTCCTGCCGACTTTCGCACATAAAAAAGAGAGATCCGCGATCAGTCACCACTCTCACACGTGACATAGGAGACTCAACCACAATGTAAGCATCTTTCTGAAATCAGGGACACCTCGACGGAAGCCACAACAAAACCTTCAACTTTACAGAGTACTTGTTATGACCTGAGAGTGATCTTTCTAAATATTGATAATCTGTAATTCTTGTTTATCATTGCCATCGCTTTATCATTGTGATGTTTTATCACTATGGTGTTTGCATTCGTTTGATGTTTTGCGTTTTTGACCTGAGAGTGATGACTAGTGTTGAGTTTCTGTAATAAAGGTTTAATTACCCAAATTTGAGGCTGTGCTGGATTGGGCTTATCCCCCATGTGTGTCCACTGAGCCTTCCCGTTGTGTTGCTCTGTTTATAGGTGAAGACCCGCGTGACAAAAAGATTAGTATCTCTTCGATTCTCATTTGAAGACAGACAGCAGACAGCCCATAGCATCGCAATGATCAAAAACATCTTTTTTGGTCAAGATACCGTACGACCCTGCGCTCCGCTACATTATACAGTGCGCGTCGATGGTGGTGACATATCCATGGCCTCGACAAAGACGCCGCGCAACCGCGCCGCACGCGCCGGAATCGTTGTCGGCGGCCGCCAGAGTGCTATTTCGAGGCGCTTTTCCTCCCAGTTTGGTGATCTTTTCACTTTTTTCATGTTTCATAACGAGAAGTAGCATAATGGCAGCAAACGACATCGATTCCAGCGCGTGCGGCGCGGTTGCGCGGCGTGCTTGTCAAGATAGTGAACGGGTCACCGCCATCGACGCTTACTGTAGTCGCAGGCTGGGTGTCTTCAGTGCAGCCACACACGACGCGCATTCAATTTAACGCCTGAAAATCACGGTTGTATGGTCTGCTTACCGGACTAAACTTTTAATCTTAGAGCTTTTAATGTCGCTCGTAAAGCAATGCTTCAATAACTCCATGTCTAATGGTTAAAAAAAAACTTAAGGAAGGAATTCTACTCTCAATCGCGCCAGAGAAATGGCATAACAAAAAGAAAAGAGAGAAATCAGTGCAGAAGCATTGGGTAATAGCACAAGGTCATTACTGGTAGTTGTACTTTGCACTGAAAATGGAAGCTAACATCAGGAAATTTTGCGAGTCCTCTTATTCTCCTACTCAAAAATGAATTTCTAAACCAGGATTAACCTAAACCTTCGCAAAGACTTACTAGTACAAATAATTAATGCTTCGTTGCGTTTTTGCAGCTTGACAGCTAGAAAAATGACGAATTCAGCTCCATTCCGCATGAATAACGACAAAAGAAAGCGGGTAGTTGGTGGTTGGAAGGATGCCAGGAAGAAGAAGAACCGGGTGCACTTGAGTGCACGTCAACTATGTATAGAGCTAATTTATACTCCCACGTCCGCTCATGCGTCACTGCATTCGGAATGGTGCAGAGATGACTTGCAAATGAATTTCTATGTAAAGCAGTGGCAAGCGTGCAAGAAATCTCTTCACGGTCTAGGTAAAAATATCCAAAATCTATGGAAAGTTAGAAAAAATTGGTCGTTCACTTCGATGTCAGTCTGGATAAACCAAACCTATAAGAATTCTAGAAAATCTTCATTAGAGGAAAATTTCGAGGACTAATAGAAAATAGGGCCTGATCAGGAATAAAATGTCTTGGAAAAATGGCTAGGATCGATTTGAATAAGTCATTAAAAGTCAGCGAACCGACATGGTAAAATATCATTTATGGTACTCGCGGAACGCTGATAAATATCAGAACAAAACGACAACAGTATGACATCAATTTTAATCCTTCCAGAACCAATCAGAACAAAATGTGCGCATGTGGAGCACTGTACCTTTACGGGGCGGCGCGGCAGAACTCTGATTGGCTGCCTGGATTAATTAGCCAATCACAAAGCTTGGCCATGTAGCATTTCCAGATATAACATTACACACTTCAAAATGGTAGACAGCTCTACAATAGGTGAGGAAAATTTTCAAAGTCCTTTCATAAAATACAGTGGTTTTGAAGGAAAAAAACAACACGCTTTGCCGAAAAGCTGGCAGTGGAGAATGTGGGCGGGGTGGGTGTCTAATTAGAAAATGCACTATATGTGGATGAAGTCCCTGTGTAGGCACAGCTCCTACAAATGTCTTGACTAAGAATCTTTTTTGTTAGTTCTTATAGGTTAAATAGAAAAATCTCACGCGCTGCCAAAAAGCTGGCAGTGGAGAATGTGGGCGGGGAGGGGGGTGTGGCTGGTTGGATCTCCTTACTTCACCCCCCCCCCCCATTCCTACCAAGAAAAATCTCTCTGCCTGCTGCTATTGGTGTTCACGTAAAAGTTCCTCATGTATTATACATTGGATCGCACAAAATTTATGTGGTAGTACAATTAAATCCACACTGCGCTATTACCGCGTCCATGGTATTGTATCAAACGACTGTAATTCATGGGGCGCGTATGAGAATTTTTTGGAATTTTCTCCAGTTTCCTTATGATCACGAGGCAATTAGCAGCGATTACATTACCTTACACATGTGCAATGGGGATATTTATATTGTAGGAAGCCAGCCGGGAATTCGAAGAAGTTCTGAACTTAAGGGAAGAAAAAATGGAGAAAAGGGGCGTTTTGTTGCGGGACTATACAATTATGTAGATCTTTGGCACAGATCCAAAAATGCCATCAAGTTGGGGGCATGGTTCGGTTCATGGGCGGACGTAGAAAGTGGGCAGGAACGGATGAGAGGAGCGTGGGAAAAAGGTAGGGTCTCCGCCGTTTTGGGGACTTGGATGAAAAATAAAGTGATTAAAATAATAACTATAATATTGAACAATTAGACAATATTATTCAGAAAACAATAGTGGTAATATTGTTTTTGATTTCTGTGCCTTCGAGGTTTTGTAGATGGAACACTTTATTGACCTTACGTTTCGGCCTCTCGCCGTCTTCAGAGGTCTGCAAAGAGGTTAACTCCGAAGAATCTTACGTCTAGCCCACCAAGCACCTCTCCATCTTGTGCTAGAATCTCGATGTCGTTTCAAGCACAAAACACAGAAGCCGCACAATGCCAAACATCAGCTCACCAAGTGTTCCACCGGAAGTGCTTGATGCTGCACTACTACTACACTGCCGACTACTGGGACGAATGAATGTCGCCATGTGCAGACTGATGATGATAGACTCGTATTAGATCTACACAGGCGATAGCGGGCAGTTTATAGCTCACAGAGTGGCACGAACGGCATGAAGTCATTCGTAATCGATAGACACTCATTTTTGTTATTCATCGAAGGATTCCGGACCGAGATCCNGTAGAGAAAGATGATAGAGAAATAGTCTATCATCATCAGTCTGCACATGGCGACACTCATTCGTCCCAGTAGTCGGCAGTGTAGTAGTAGTGCAGCATCAAGCACTTCCGGTGGAACACTTGGTGAGCTGATGTTTGGCATTGTGCGGCTTCTGTGTTTTGTGCTTGAAACGACATCGAGATTCTAGCACAAGATGGAGAGGTGCTTGGTGGGCTAGACGTAAGATTCTTCGGAGTTAACCTCTTTGCAGACCTCTGAAGACGGCGAGAGGCCGAAACGTAAGGTCAATAAAGTGTTCCATCTACAAAACCTCGAAGGCACAGAAATCAAAAACAATATCAATCATGCCGAGGTTTCTAGACAAGAAAACGTTCGAACTAATAGTGGTAATAAATAATTGAAAATCAACCATTACAAAATTTTTATTTAATTTATAGAGCGATTTCGACCCTGCATCCGCTACTGAATCACGCTTATTTCTAGAAAATTTTTCTAGACATCCAGGAAAAATTATAGGATTTCATGTCGATCATCAGAACCATGGCATTTTATTTTACTTCAGTTGAATGCAATTAACTCCAATACACTGAAATCTTTGTGTGGTGCTTACTTTTCAAACTTTTTTTCCTTAGCTCCCTTCCCTGACATTTTAATTTAAGTTTAACCTCACAGGATCTCCGACACATGGCCAGCTATCCCTCTCATAAACACCCAGATTTATCTGCGAAAATGGCCGCTTCACTGGAATTCCAAGAATCTATCACGGAATTCGTTGGCATAAACAATTCGTCGGCCAAGTGCATTGCAAAGAATCGCTAGTGAGTTCCAGTGAATTTTGAGACAGACGAGCCCAGAATTACTATGTTTTTTGTCAAGCGCCGGAAGTGAAAATAATCAGGGACGGCTGGAAATCCACGTCACGAAATGGGCAGCTTTAAACAGACTGTCTCATATCTCGCCATTTCTATCTATAGAACAGTCTTATCCACTCGGAAAATTAAAAAAACCCGAAGTTAGTGGGATTTGACAAATTTCCGCCATGTGTACATACATACAGGTTCCATGTAAAAACGACGCAAACATGAAACGTGGAGGTTTAATAAAGCCATCAAGGATGGAACTTAGGCGAGTCCATGTGAACTAGGAGCAATTTCTACTATGTATGTGCGTGCGTTTGACATACGTGCGTCTACACGAAGGATAATGATATGCGTCTAACGCGCGACTGACGCACGTATCT
Source organism: Ancylostoma ceylanicum (assembly GCA_000688135.1). Lineage (NCBI taxonomy): Eukaryota > Metazoa > Nematoda > Chromadorea > Rhabditida > Ancylostomatidae > Ancylostoma > Ancylostoma ceylanicum. The sequence goes on from JARK01001477.1 coordinate 106,610, forward strand.
AGTACAAATTACGCTTTAGTCAGGCTGTCATGCGGAAGTACGAGCGTTGCTATCATTGTGGGTCTTTGCGTGCGATAGAGTTTGTATTTTTGCCGGCTAAAGGGCAATTTATAGATAACTAGCCCTGTGAGTTCGCGCACGTCTATATTATGACGGATATGCCCAAACGCAGCCGCAGCCGTGACGCAGCCTGGACGCGCGCATATGCACAACTGCCGTGCGTTATTTTCACCCAAGGTGGACAGACTGCGTTAACCGTTCCTCGTGAAAAATCCTACGTAAATGTGTGCGTGCATCTGACGCGCGACTGACGCACGCATCTAGTATAAATTGCCATAAGCGAGACTGTGCTACTAAAGAAGGGAGGGGGAGAAAGTGGGATGAGGCTCTATTTTTGCCTTCTGATAGAAGGCCGTACGGAACGGAAGGAGCGCCTTGAGGAGAAAGAGTGAAGAGGGGGGCCGGGGGGAGGG
>JARK01001477.1:119967-151870 GCA_000688135.1 Ancylostoma ceylanicum
CCCCCCCCCCGCCCAAGATCTTCAATTTTCGCTGAGAAATTTGGAAAAAGCGTGAAGTTTTTAGTGGGTTTGAATCGATCTACGGAGATGTGGTAGCCATACGCAGAAGAGTGTGATGCTGAGAGTGAGGGTATGTGTATTTGAGTGATTGGTAATCTACTAAATGATCCGCTCAGTACGTGCCTAACAAATCGTGTTGGAATAATGTTAAGTAGTATAGCTGCAGTTCAGGAAACGAATCGTACATTCTGATATGGATCGCATAAAAATTTAAAAAATCGACCCCCGTCACTATTTTCAGAACGTGGCACAGTAAAGCGGCTCACGAGGCCACTAGTATGTTTCAAAAATTAAAGCAATTCAATGTGTTACGTGTAGCTACACAAAACACGTCTAACCGTGGAAATTGAGCGCTGTCACTAACTGGAAACGTGCCAAAACATCGCCTATCACAGCTTATACTTATACTTATACTTTATCACACAAGCAAGCTGTATGTAGAAAAAATTACAGTCGTTCCAAAAAATACTCGCCTCCGGCATCCACCGCCCGTCTGCTGAGCAGCGCCGGCCTCCTATGCATTATCATGCGTGCTATTCTGTTCTACCTCTGTTCTATTATACTACTACCCTGTTCGACTGCGGCAAGTTCCTAGTGGTGTGTATAGGGCAATTTATACCAGATGCGACTATCAGGAGCACGCATCCATTTGCGAAAGATTTTCGATGACGCCTGGTCAACGCGACATGAAATTCTCAATGAAAAGAAAGCGCGACCATCGCGAGGCCGTAAACGCGTGCGACTGCGATGCGGCCAGCCCCATTGTTCATTATATAGACGCACGCACGTCAGTCGCACGCATCCAGTATAAACTGCCCTTGTCACGCAATCTCTCCGTTCAATACAGCAATCACGGTCTTGTTGTAGGAAGTGCTGGAAATCCGAACTGATTAAATCAGAAATAGAGCACGATGTTCCTGGCATGCTTTCATGCTCCCCCATTTTCATTAATTCTAAATTGAGCCACGTGCATGCGGCGCGAGCAGCAGCAGTTGTGGCCACCGCGACGTTCGCGGCGCAGCAGACGGAGTCTGGGGACTCAATTAGGCATATTTCATACTCGTGGTCTCCACTATCCAAACGTCTGCGGTCGTAGAAATCGCCACGCAACCCAGTCGCAAGGCTGCTGCGTGGCGGCCACGTCTCATTTCGACAGAAACTTAATGACAGTCCGGGGGGACATTTGCTCCGACCTTATTTAGGGCCATGTAAATCAGTTTTTGTATTTTCGAATGTGAATTTGCTCTCGTACTACACTAAGTCGCTAACATGCGAATCAAACCCAGTCAAACGGCAATTTTAGTGGAGATGAACCACTTGCGTGACTTCGACTCCCTGTTCAACCGGGCCAGATTAATAGGTAACAAATACGCATTAATTCGATAAGTTGTACTCCAATTTTCTTATGAACAGATTTATACGTAATTTACTTCGCTACCTATTCCGTTTTTGTTGCATCTTCACCGTGTAGCTGTCCTGAGTATGGCCGGAGCAGATGTCCCCCGTATTGTCATTAAGTTTCTGTCTACAGACTTTCTATATTGAATTAATGTCACCGATCTTTCCATCAATTCTAAGCTTACAATTAGGTCAAGAGATCATCAGCAGGCAGGAGTGGTCGCTATTAGAGCGATTAACACTAAACATCCATCTTCAGAGCTCGGAAACTATTAGGTTGTCCCATAAATAATGGCCGCATTGAAGCTGAGCTTCGCAATGTGCATAACTGTAAAAATCACGGAAACGAAGGTATGACAAGGTGGTCCTAGAATGTAAATGGCGCACGCCTTGTGCTTTCTGATCGTTCAGGAATTGTCTGCCGAGCTCCTAAATTGGTGGAGTTATGGAGCTTCAAATTTTTTGGTTGCGTCCATTATTTCTGGGACAACCTCATACCACTGTAACCTCTCACGAATGAGGCATTCACCCATATCTAGGCGGAGCACACACACGAAAGGTAAGATTGACCAGTTCTCCGGTACACAATAGGAACACGCCTGCCCCAAGTAATCGTGCAGGACAAATTCAGCATGTCGTGAAAGTGCTAGTCNGACATCTGGATCGTGGTGACCACGAGAATATACTTGTGGTCAAGCGGTTGCGCACGAAGTCACAGTTGAGCACATTGTCCCGAATGTGGTAATAACATCGTCGTGCATTACTCATGACACATGTATCACCAACTTGTAGGTTAGGAGATCTAATACATTAGATGAACTTAACCGTCTTCTCTTGTGCTCCAAACTCATTCAGATTTCATGGAACAAATCAGTAGATATAATCACATTTCAAAAAAGCTGATATGAGACGCGATTTTCCAATACTTGACGTCTAAAGTTATCGTTACATAGTGCAATACTAGGTGTACAAAGTTGACCACTGGTATTCTAAGGATTAAGAAACAATCGGTTAATCAGGGAATCAGCAACACGTGCAGAAGAGACCTTTAGAACAGAAAGAAAAAGTAAGAACCAGTTACAAATGCGAACATGGCATTCAACGAGATTACTCAGCTCATCAAACATCTTCCATATTGAAAATATACTACTCAGAGAGCAAATGAATTTACAGCGTTTAGATGCTAGTTCTCATAAATGGATCTAGGTTAGAAATACGGTTCAAAGACGAACTTGCGGTCGACCAGTCTGTGAACCGGTGGCTGACGTCGATCTAGTCTGAAAATATAGCTTCAATAATCAAATGCTCGACAAGAATTTAGGGATAATTTTTGTCACACCAGTCACTCCTAAATTAGTAAAAACCGAATCGACTTGATAAATTAACAACACACCCGATTTAGGGGATGTACTGAGATTTCTCGCACCGTTTCCATGACTAATGGAAATTTACAAGAGTGATGGTCGTAGTAAAAACTTATGCTGCCTTTACGCGAAATGCTCAATCACTAATCGAGTGCAGCTTCTTGTTGGTGTTTTCGCAAAGAGATTCCAACCCGCACAGTGCTTATGGATCCAGGCCGCGTACTGCTTGAAGTCATCAGTCGTTCCACCATAGTCTTCACGTACCGCAACCGGCTCATGAGCGCCTGCAGAAGAAATTTTCAGAGGAAGGACGAAAGTAGTGATGCAAAAATGAGATCACATGATAGATGGATGGTGCTGTTCCACCAAAAAAAAAAAAAAACAATGATACCTGAGAGTAACACGAATGGATTTTGAAAGGAACTGGAAAATGTGAAAAAAAAATGAATGGAAAAATTTATAGCAGTGATTTAGGTGAAGAACATCACATTGATTCACAGACAAATGCACTTGTAACTATCTTCACAACTCATAATCCTGTTGACATAAAAAGAGGCTCTCACAGTGTCACGGTTGAAATGCCCGGTCTGCTAGTCAAAAAAAATTCGAGCAGCCCCTACAATTCCCTCCCTTTTCCTTCCCCAAAGAGGAAACACCAGAAAGGAGAGTGCTCTCTTTTCTAAGCACAAATAAATTCATTGGGTCACATAGTTTCGATACAGTTGATGATTAAGTCCGATGGATAGTGTGGTAGATTGATTTTTTATGACGCTGCAGTTGTCGGCTCTTGGTTTTCTTGCAAGGGAAAATGCAAAAAAAGAAGAGAGAAAAATCACCGTAGTGCATCCATAGGTTTGCAGATGTGAAAGTTTGTAAACACGGAAGTTCCTCTGTTCGTCGATGTATGTGATAGCTCCCATAAGAGGACATACTATTGTCTTAGTGTGGTCCTGAATTGAAGCGTTGATATTTCTAATGAATAACGAGTTAGAAAAGTAACAAACTTCAAAGAAATTGATTTGTAGCGTTCCGTTAGATAGGTGTAGCACAATGGCAGATCGTGTGCGGAACCAGTAACGGAGCACCGGTAGACGCGCCAAGTCATCTCCATCCTAAAATAAGAAATTCAAGCAAGATTCATTGGGGACAGCAATGTCTTCGTAATTGTTCTAGGACAACTATTAGATTGGTACAGATGAAATGTCGCTTTTTGGGAAGTGGAAATGGAAATTTATTATAACAACAGTACTACGCCATCTTAATCCAAAATATATCCCCTATTCTCTTCATTATATACACCTCTCAGATTCCTGCTTTAGTCAGCCAGTATGGTGTTTCTTGTAAAATATTTACTGATGATATAAAAATATACAAGAACATTTCAAAGAATGACGATCATGCTTCTCTTCAGGCAGCAATTAGAGCAATTTGGGACTGGTCTATAGAATGGAAACTATCTTTGTCGAGCGCGAAAACTAAATTGTTCCGCCTTGGGCAATCAGAAGCAAAACACGTTTACTACCTTGGTGAGGGGCAGTTATGCAGTACAGACACTATTCAGGACTTGGGTTTCACTTTAAATACGAATCTTTCTTTTGATGAACATTGTCACATCATAGCCAGGAAAGCAGACCACACCGTGCACAACATCTTTAGATCGTTATCTACTAAATCTGCTACACATCTTCTCCTAGTCTACAAATCTTATGTAAGACCCATTCTTGAATACGGTGCAACGGTCTTCAGCCCAAAATCAAAGCGCTCCGTATTGAGACTTGAAGCTGTCCAGAACAGCTTTACCAGGAAGCTCTGGATACGTATGCATGGGTATGACTATGCCAACATTCCCCCTGCCTCTATTCGACTCGTAGACAGGTTCCTGAAAGAATCTGCTTAGTAGTTTATCGGCTTACTAACCTTATTTGTTTGATTGTTGTCACGTTTTTTTTTCACGTTTATTGTACCGCGTGGTTTACCATGTACAGGTAAATAAATAGTCTCCATTGTTATCGACGACTCTTCGCCATCTTTCGCTTAGGAGTTGGATTCCCTTCTCAAAGAAGCCAGTGTGCTGCGCTCGTTTACCTAGCGCCTGAACTCGTCATGGTTATTGAACTTTCTTCCCTCCAAGGCGTGCTGCATTGAACGAAAACGGTGATAATCAGATGGTGCTATCTCGGTGCTATACGGTGGGTGCGGCACCAACTGCCAGTCCAGGTCCTCGATCTTTTTTGTGAATTTTCGCAAATTTCTGCCTTTGCCCCGAACGTACTTTCGCGAATATCTGAAACTCTCACGGCTCAGGAATTGACCGCCGGGAGCAATAACAATGACGGTAGATAACCTACACACATTTCTCCACAACGGCACTTAGCTACCCTGAAACGGGAATTATTCTGTAGAAATAACCACCAGAACCCAAGCGCCATTTCATCTGTACCAACCTAATAATATGTGTGTCTAGGACCTCTCAGTAGAAGTGAAATTATTACCTTTTTAACGACATGGGCTCCAGCTTTAATAAGATGCTCATTCATGTACGTTCGGAAATACTTCAGTAACGTAACCTAAAAAGATACGTAATTAAACAACCGCATGTATTGCCAATGGAGAAAGAGGGAAAAAATGAATGCTTACCTTCTTGGCAAGGGTGTCAGGATAACAATCGATGCCATAATAATTTTCTTTCTCATTTTTCTCTATGTAGGTCAACTCATTACCAGCCTCATCCAACACAAGTTTTGAACTATCGTTGAACAGAACTCCGACCTGAAAGTAGTCACAATTTAATATGCTTTCATGGTACGACACATTTCATGAAAAAAAAAAACACTCTACAAAACACCCAAGCCAGAAAAATAAAATAGAAAGCTAGCCAGTAGTACTGATATTTAGATATGAATCATTTATTGTAGCGATTTAACTGTCATAAATAACAAATATTTCGATGTTTCTAGAGACTGCTTGAAATTATAACCTATCGCGTCATTCCTCTGATATCTAATGTAAACAAACCTAATTTCACTTTGTCTTTTTACACTCGAAGCCTGATAGGGCCAATACTTTGACTAGTAACCAAGGAAATCTCACTATTTTAAGGCATCCAGAAATAAGTGTTTATGTCACTGAAGTGCTATACTTTTTCGAGCATGCAGACAAAGCAGAAGAGGACGGTTATTCGCAAACAAAAAAGTCACTAAATTACTGCAAAGATGCTTTGCTAACTCGTGTCCTACTGCTATCCCTAAGTTAACACCAATCATAGTCATGAAATTCTAGGTTACAACTGAAGTTTCTCCAACTATATTCCCCATTGAAACAGACTATACAGCCCTGCACAATGTGAAACTTTAATAACAATTCAGGAAACAACCTAAATCTCCAGATATTCGAGAATAAGAAAGCTCCAAAGCTCTTCTTCTCTTTCGTACAGCACCAAGGTGGTCTATAAACTTAGATCACTAGAATTTTCCATTCATTCGAAATATCCGATATTCGAAAGCAAAAGTATTCGATTTCGAATAGATCGAAAATTCGAACGTCCCAACATGGGAGACCAATACAATGCTGCACGAAAGAGGAGAAGAACACTAGGGCTTTCTCATTCTCGAATATCTAGATGTTTGAATCATTTCTTAAATTGTTATAAAAGAAACAAAATTATTCGATTTTTATTCGGACCAAAGTATACTGCACAACAACCCCTTCAATAATTTCAAAGCACTGACAGAACGATGAGAACCGCAAAAGATGATCAAGATATCAACTGTGAAAGAAATTCAAGTATGTGTACGGCAGCCAACTTAACGTCGTAATGAAATCGCAAGAAATGTTGCCACAGCTCCATAATGGAACTGTCAACATATACGATATTTCAGACGCTGAAGCAGCAAAAGCGACGTCAAAATTCTTACAAAGTGCTGCAGCTCCATTTCAAGAAGTTTAAGAGATGGAAATGACTACAGGGAGTGCTTTGATAGACATTCCCTCTCGAATTTTCTCGCAACATGTGATTTGAAACTATCAAGTTAGCACGAAAGATTTTTGGAATTTAAAGAACATACGCACCGAATTATCACATAATTGGTAGCCGATCCCGTACTTATCAGAATAATCAACCCATTTGCTGATCCAGAATATAGGCATTGCCTCTGGTGCCTCATCTTCCACACGCAGTTGTCGCTGAAAACAAACAGGAAATAATTATTGACAATTATGATGACTTTAACAACTATTCTTACTAAGGCTCACCTCTGGAACGCGAGCTGAAAGCAGAGAAGAAATTTGTTCATAGAGTTCGGAAAGGTAACCATCCTCCGGAACCTTCGCTAGTGCAACACCTGTAGAGGTTTCGTTTCACGAATGGTTGTTATGCCAAGCAAAAATGTGGGTAGAAAAAACTAACCTCTATCGATGCGATCACCATCCACTGCTTTATTCTCTGGGACTGCATTGAGTGCGCGGGCATGTCCAGTCATGAGTTCTTGCCTAAAAAATAATGAACGCTCACGAGAAACATCCGAGGTAAGTGCTCTAAACTCACTTGACTAATTGTTTAGGACTCAAGACTCCAGCTGGTACACGACGATCAGGTTGAGCAGGAATTCCAACCTGGATGCACAACACGTAACTTGCAATGAACATACCATGACAATAGTTCATTAACAAGGAACAAGTTACAAAAGCTGCGGTTGTTGTAGAAAAGAGAGAAAAATTAACCGAGCAGGAATCTGAGCCTGTTCTCCGCCCTATATGGAAGTATATAATTCTGTCCGTACACTTCTATTCATATAATTCGTTAACCTTTCATGTATTCAATTTCCAAACGTACATTTGCTTTTTTGAGCGATTATTTCCCAACTAATTTTTCAGGAGAAAATTTGAGAAACTTGATAGGGTTAAAGTAACCAAAATAACCCTTGATTCGCCATTTTCTTCATTTCTTTTGAAACGAACAAAGATGTATGGCAGTCCACAAACCTCGCTGTGACGATTGAACTTCGGAGCCATGGTAAGGCAGGAAAGAGGAAGCCGCGTAGGCATAAAACCGGAGCGGAAGAAGTCATGTGCTAAAACCTAAAAGCAGAACAGTGGTATGAAAGGAGTAAGCGCATCCAAAAAAAAAATGAAAAACCGAGTTCCTGTACACTGAGATGAAAATACACGAGAGCTTGGGCGTACAATTCATTTAAAAAAAACATACTGAGGATAAAGTAACATCATGGTATGAGACTACATTGTTCTATAGATTCTACAATATTCAGTCATATGTTGGAACGACTTTTTGCAAACTCTGCCGACAACCCAAATGAGTCGTACCCTACCACATTGTTCTTGATTTGAAGTCTACGCAGATACAAATGTATGAATTGGAATAAAAGCCATGGAAACTTGTACGGTAGGTGTAGGTCGTAGACGGGGCACCAGAATGTTGATCTCTGGAATGGCGCCATGCGCCCAATTCAAATGTAGTTGNTATCAGGAAGAGGCGTGGATAAGGGCTGGAAGTAAGCCGTTGGGATAAACGAAAGCGAAAAAGTTACGTGTTAAAACAGGATTGCCCCCGTTGTTACATGTTAAAGCAGTATTGATTGGCAGCGCACGCGAGAGGTCGCCTTCTGCGCTGGCATTTGTCGCGCCCACGGGTTCGATTCCCGGCGCCATCAAAAATTTTTGCACGGGTCGCAACCACTTCGAAATTTAGTGGAGATATAGGAGAAAGTAACGGTTGTAAAAGAAGTGTAATAAGCAAAATCGATCGATTGCAGGTGCGAGATTAGACCTGCAGGGCTCGTCAGAACGCGAAAAAGTAGGGTGACTTCTTCCTCGTACTGAGCTTCTCTGACACCAAATCAACAGCTGCTTTCCAACATATCCATAGAAGACGCTCAGCTCTATCTTTTGCCAAAGTTTCAATTTTCTATAGCTCCATATGTTTATGGGAGCTCGATGGGAAATCGATGGGAAATTACTCGAATTTCCAATCGATTTCCCATCTAAATTGCGGGGAAACGAGCGAAGTTCGTGGAACCAGTTTCTGCACTCAGGTGGGAAATTTCATCATCTGAAACGCATAGAAGAAAAGTTTTTGTGATCTCCTCAAATACCTTCTCAGTGGTTTGCAAACAGATTTACTCCATTTTGTACGGTAGGTGTAGGTCGTAGGCGGGGCACCAGGAATGTTGATCTCTGGAATGGCGCCATGCGCCCAATTCAAACATGGTTGGCGGGAATGTCAAGAGTACTTAAGGACTGATTCTAGGAGTTAGGTGTTCTATTCTCTACTTGCGGTTCCCTGGTTTGTCCAGAAGACTCTCTGCTCTTCGCCTCCCTCTCCCCCATCTCTCTGCTTCACCTCGCTCGCCCTGTGTGAAGATTAGGAGAAAAATAAAGTGTTTCTTGAAATTCCTCTAGTCTTTTGAAGTTCAGCGTGACGCGCCGAACTATTTTAACCTGTGCCAACTTATTTCCCATCTACCGGTCATACCAGGGACCCACCTCCCCGGTATATGGGGGCCGAACTAAGCCGGTACTGAGGAAATAGATTGACACAGTGGAAGCTGGAGGAAAAGAACAGGATCTATCTTGTATCCTAGGTGGTCGATAGATCGAAAAAAAAACTTCAACTCACGGATTGTGGCTAGTATCCAACGGGATCGCCACACAGAAGAATAAGTAGAGGAAGTGGCTAGTACCCAGCAGGAACGCCACAGGAAGAGGAAGTAAGAGAATAGAGTGGCTAGTATCCAAGCGGATCGCCACAAAGAGAATAGGACCAGTGGCAGTGGTTAGTATCCGGAGGGATCGCCACCCATCGACCGAAAAGGAGGATAGTGACTGATACCCGGAGGGGTCGGTACTATCGATTCCATACTGATCAGGTGGGTGCTGGCAAGCAAGGCCGCCGCTGTATCGATCAAAGGGCCCAAGGCGATAAGGACTNGAATAGATTGACACAGTGGAAGCTGGAGGAAGAGCACAGGATCTATCTTGTATCCTAGGTGATCGATAGATCGAAAAAAAACTTTAACTTACGGATTGTGGTTAGTATCCAACGGGATCGCCACACAGAAGAATAAGTAGAGGAAGTGGCTAGTACCCAGCAGGAACGCCACAGGAAGAGGAAGTAAGAGAATAGAGTGGCTAGTATCCAAGCGGATCGCCACAAAGAGAATAGGACCAGTGGCAGTGGTTAGTATCCGGAGGGATCGCCACCCATCGACCGAAAAGGAGGATAGTGACTGATACCCGGAGGGGTCGGTACTATCGATTCCATACTGATCAGGTGGGTGCTGGCAAGCAAGGCCGCCGCTGTATCGATCAAAGGGCCCAAGGCGATAAGGACTGCCGGAGGCTCAACATAGTAACTGCGCAGGGTATCGATCGATCGATTGGTGCCGCGCATTGATTTCTTTGTGCCACACGCATAGAATAGAGCGCGTTTTACTGGAGTGAAGAAGATTACCTTAGAAAATCTTGAGAGTTTGTGAGGAAGTAGCCAGATACTCTCATCTGCGCTACTTTTTCTCATTCTTTGTGCAACTCATCCACGGTTTACTGTGATCAGTCGTAGAGTCGACTACTGTTGCGTTTGTAGTGAGCGATTGAGACTAAATTGCCATTGGTGCAGAATGAGTTGTGAAGAGATTGACAACGNGGAGGCTCAACATAGTAACTGCGCAGGGTATCGATCGATCGATTGGTGCCGCGCATTGATTACTTTGTGCCACGCGCATAGAATAGAGCGCGTTTCGCTGGAGTGAAGAAGATTACCCCAGAGAATCTTGGGAGTTGGTGAGGAATTGCTGGTAATAGCCAGATATTCTCATCTGCGCTACTTTTTCTCATTCTTTGTGCAACTAATTCACGGTTCACTGTGATCAGTCGTGGAGTCGACTACTGTTGCGTTTGTAGTGAGCGATTGAGACTAAATTGCCATTGGTGCAGAATGAGTTGTGAAGAGATTGACAACGAGGAGATGCTGCTGCAGACGTCCGGAAATTTCGTGCCGGAAATCCAGGTGAATGAAGGCGAAAATAGCAGCAAACAAGTGAAAACGATGGACCCTAAGGTGGGATTCGTCGAAAAGAAGAGTAAAGAGCTTGTGAAGGTAGTTAACAAAAACATATCAGCTATAGTAGTTGAATGTGAGAAAGTTCTGGGCTTGTCGTTGAGGACCACNGCGAAAATAGCAGCAAACAAATGAAAACAATGAACCCTAAGGTGGGATTCATCGAAAAGAAGAGTAAAGAGCTTGTGAAGGTAGTTAACAAAAACATATCAGCTATAGTAGTTGAATGTGAGAAAGTTCTGGGCTTGTCGTTGAGGACCACGGATCCAATTCGAAATGCTGTAATGGAGTCCGTAGAACGACATGCCAAGGTTGCAAAAGAGGCAACAAAAGCTCTGTTGGAACAGTTCGTGTGGGAATGTGAAGAGCACACTCGAAACATGAGAGGTGATGAAAGAGATGACATCGAAGAGGGTGTTATCGAAATTCTAAGGGTAGCTGGGCTGACACAAACCAACCAATTAGAATTATGTCTTGATGAAAAGATGTCAGACAGAGGTTCCCTACAAAGGTTAAGTGAAATGGTGGGTTGTCTCAGTGGAGATCTAGTAGAACGGGTCGGAGAGCTACTAGAGGGGTCAAGTAAGAAAGAAAGAGAAAACGAAAGACTGAGGAAAACGATTACTCAGCAAGATGCCCACATTCAGGAACTCATGAGTCGCATTGCTCAGCTGTGCAAGCAACCTGCCGCAGAGAATGCGCTTAATGGCAGTCACAGCAGTGGGTTGAGCTCATGTTCAAATGAGAAGTGGAGAAGATTTTCTAGGGCAGGAACCATGGAGTCATGTGCAAATCAACAGAAATTGCAGGGCACCTCGACTCCGGAAACATGGAATCGCCCCTCGTGCTCATCATTATCTCAAAGCTCGAGTGCCAACGGAATTAAGTGCTCAGCGCTTACAGGGGTGTACAATCCTCATCTGTCGAAAGTGAGCAAAGGTTTTGAAGAGAGTGGAAGAGAGTGTGATAATGCCCTGCTAGAGTACATGAGAACGGCTGCTCTGCCAGTCATTGAGCCGTTTCATGGGGGAGAAAATCAAAGCTTCAGAAGGTTTGTGAACGCCTTTCTGATAAGATACCATAAGCCGCAGTGGGATGATGTCAGTCTCATCCAACTGTTCGAGAGCTTCTTAAGGGAGAAGGCGTTGGTTACCTTCGAAACGTTACCAAAAGAAGTTAAAGAAGGAAGTTTCGAGAGAGTAGTGGACGCAATGCAAGAAAGACTGCAGGAAGATGGAAACTCCGCTCGCGTCAAGGCCCTTTCACAGTTAAGGTGTTTGANACACTTTGAAAAGGACTCCACTGAAAGCTGATAAATCCCAAAAAAGTTCTAAAATACCCGATGTTTGGGCTCTTTGACAGGTAAAAGCAGTGATCCACCATAGATGTGTTGTAAATGGTTCGATAGAGGGGACCTTCTCCTAATACCATACAACCGCGCATTCGAGAAAAAATGAATATCTGCCGCGTGGCAGGCCGAGACGAGGACCCAACCCTGCCGTGCACCTAATTTTGCGGATTTTCCCACGCCAACTGTGAGCTACTCAGAGGACCTGTGCCGAATATTCACATATTTTTGAACTCAGCAAGTGCTACTGATTACCGATAATGTCACAGCACGGCAGAGCGCGTCAGAATTTTCCTGAAAACTCCTGGAAGAAAACGAAAAATTGTGGACTACATTTCCGTGCTTATTTTCCTGACGCCTTACCAGTTTTGCATATTCTGACACAGTTCTCTGTCTCCTCTAACTTATCATAGGCTCAGCTTTGATACCCCCCCCCTCGGTTGACGCCTACTGGGGCTGACCACCTTCACTTTTCGATCCCGATTTCCACGGATAACCATCACTTTGGAAGAACTATTTGCAAGACTATTCCACCTATGTTTGTGAACGCCTTTCTGATAAGATACCATAAGCCGCAGTGGGATGATGTCAGTCTCATCCAACTGTTCGAGAGCTTCTTAAGGGAGAAGGCTTTGGTTACCTTCGAAACGTTGCCAAAAGAAGTTAAAGAAGGAAGTTTCAGCTTAATCGAGCACCAGACGAGAGCCATAATGGAACCATAATGGAATGTCAGAAAAATCGACAACGTCATGGTCGAGGAAGAAGCTCCGACTGTGGTAGGGGCGTGGTATGACTAATGGGTAGAGACCTTACTGGAATAAGTGGGATAATTATCAGCCTTATTTCGTGAATAACAGCTATGTATTGAGTTTTTTTTTTCGTAATTTCGTTTGTTCAGATTTTCTCGTTGAATGATTGTTTGTAAATTTCTTTTCTCATTCTTCTCTCGTGATGTATTTTTTTTGCCCTCAGACCAAGCGACAGGGACGTCGCTTATGTAGAGGGGCGGGTTGTACGGTAGGTGTAGGTCGTAGGCGGGGCACCAGGAATGTTGATCTCTGGAATGGCGCCATGCGCCCAATTCAAACATGGTTGGCGGGAATGTCAAGAGTACTTAAGGACTGATTCTAGGAGTTAGGTGTTCTATTCTCTACTTGCGGTTCCCTGGTTTGTCCAGAAGACTCTCTGCTCTTCGCCTCCCTCTCCCCCATCTCTCTGCTTCACCTCGCTCGCCCTGTGTGAAGATTAGGAGAAAAATAAAGTGTTTCTTGAAATTCCTCTAGTCTTTTGAAGTTCAGCGTGACGCGCCGAACTATTTTAACCTGTGCCAACTTATTTCCCATCTACCGGTCATACCAGGGACCCACCTCCCCGGTATAATTTTCACTATCTGTCCAAATTGAGAGGTTTTCAGTTTTCCAACTGCTCTGAAAGAAGTTAGCCTTTTAACGAAATTTCACTACCTTCACGTTATAGAGCTGCAAGCATTCATTCTTCATCCCCATTATCGCGCCCCAAAGTTTGCTCCTGCTTGAGTGAGTTAGATGGGAAATTTCCCCTCGGAGACCCGAAATTTTGAAACATTTCCCATCGAGCTCCCAGAAACATATGGAGCTCTAGGAAAATGAAACTCCGGCAGAAGTTAGAGCTGACAGTCCTCTATGGACGCAGTGAAAAGCACCGGTCGAATTCGAGTCAGAGAAGTTCAGTACGAGGTCAAAGTCACCCTCCTTTCTCGCGTTCTGACGGGCCCTGCAGGCCAAATCCCGCAAGTACAACCGATTAGTTTCGCTTATTACACTTCTTTTGCAACTGTTTCTGTCCTCTTCATGAATCATGTAATTCCGATGTCATTCCAGCCCGTGCAAAATTTTTTTGACGGCGCCGGGAATCGAACCCGTGGCCGTGGCAAATCCAGACGCATGCGCGTCGTGCGTCTCGGTCCCGCCGCGAACCTCGGGGTACACGGCATGGGCACTGAGCCTGCTGCTTCCCTGGTCAGCAAAAAGCGCACCGCATCGACGCTCACCTCATCAGCTAGATTTAATGTACATTTCATATCACCTTTTTTGTACTAACCTAAACTTGCACTAATAAAAGTTGACCGAAAGTTTCTGTTCTGCTATTCATTTGCTTGTATTCTAGTGCGGTACTCTGAGGTCAATAGTTGAAGAGACAGGGAACGTTAGGGAACGCAGGAGCTGAGGGGGGGGGGTCGTATTGGGGGTCGGTTTTTCCCATCGTCATGGTTGACCCTGCCTCGAATACCTATATTAGCAGAAATTCTGTTAAACAGCTTAATTGGCACCGATGTTTTTCGCCTACGTCTCGTAATAAAATAAGTGTTATAAGGTTTCACTGTCAGAACAACAGTTGTTAAGCACTTCAACAATTTCGTAATACTTCCTAGAAAGACTGGATATAAGGAGTTCTGTTCAAGTACTTTAGCGTGGCTTCACTTCTTCTGCCGTAATTACTATTGTTTCATTAGATCCATGGTCCATTTCAATAGAAAAATTTATTGGAGAGAAACCAGAGAAAAAGAAAAGGAGGAGAAGTGAGCGACACTCAGAGAGGTGCAAGAAAAAGACACGAGGTATGCAAAAATGCTCATGTATTACCGCTAGTAGGGTTCAATGTTCACGGAAAACTTTGTACGAAAAAAGAAGCATTGAGGATTCGAATGAAATGCAGGGCCCTTCAGTTCGCTCATGATTCTGCCTTTAATTTCCTTTGAGACACTGTCAAAAGTGCAAGATAGAAGCCAATGGGAAGAAGTCTGCAAGGGCTCGATTAGCAGGAATAGCGGATCTGCTGCTCATTCGCTGATGTACTGCTGACAATGGCTTGAACCAGAACAAAATGAAAAAATCAAAAAAGAATTAGTGATTAATATTTTAAGAAAACATCGATTTCCCTATATTACTAACTTCTCCAGTAGCGCTAGTTTTTTGTCCAGAATAGTTGGGAGAAGAGCTGTTATCCCCTAGAAGATGTGGTCAATTCCGGACAAAGACTACACTATTATATTACTTAAACGGCTTCTAAGAAAAAGTGTCCTCTTAACTTCAGTTTTTAAGAATTATATAGATAATTGAAATCGACAGGAGACGCTAATCACGTTGATATACATCATTCGTTGTAGAAGTGCCCAGTAACTAATCCTGACACTCGCATTGCGAGGAGCGTTGGGGCGGGGCTTCCGCTCGATTCTGGACAACTGCCATGTAGATCGCCTCAGCGCCACTCCCATCCCTGCAACATGATTAACATGTCCGGTGCGTTCGATCGATAACACTTCTGGCATGGCATGCAGTTATCGATCGATAGCACCGAACATGGTTGTACATGTCGAACAGGGAACGAGAGCACCTATTACATAACTTCATTATTGGTGGGGGGGGGGGACTGCGCCCAACCCTCCATTATATGAAAGCCTTGAAAACGGGTTTTTCTACACTTTTACATGAAATTATGGATATCACTGTGGTCAGCATCTCCTGGAGTGTCTAATTATATAAAAATCTCGAAAGCGGAGGTGAGGTGGGATATGGGAGTTGGGGTCCAGGATGAAGCGCTAGGTTATTGAACAAAGAACTGCATCACGATCCTGTTATGGATGAAATCCAGAAAATAATAAACGTTAAGGGTAATCGTAATTACAACGGGTAAACTACAAAGAACTGCATTACGATCCTGTTATGGATGAAATCCAGAAAATACTAAACGCTAAGGGTAATCGTAATTACAACGGGTAAACTTAGTAACGAATGAATAGCAAATGTGGGCCCATTGGAACCCACCCCATCGGAATGCAAGAGTATGTACTTGCCGCAATCCAGCCTATTCGGTCATGATTAAATGCCCGGCCAGCCCAAAATAGAATCTGCAAGGGTTTTGACATTTTCTGACACGTTCGCAATACTGTCACTTCCAGGCCGAGGCAAGGGCGAATCAGTACATCTTCTGGGAGGCAATATCGAAAAACAACAAAATCCTTCATTGGAAAAGGCGCTCAAGAGACCTAGGGACCGGCGGAACAGCCATGTTTACCACAGTATTATCTAGTAAATAGACTCGAACTTTGGTCTATTATACAAAAAGGAAATCTGCATAAAACCTGGTACACGTGTAAAGTTCTCCATAGGGTAACAAATGGGTGAAAGTGGGGCGAGTGATGACGGGGGATGATTTACGCTGGACAAAAAAGGCTAGAACAATGACAGTTTCAAAAACAAAACAAATGAAAGATCAGTTTTTAATTTATATGATTAATAATAGGTGTGCCCAAAAATTTTAATAGAGGTAAGGGATAGAATGTAGTGAATACATATAAAATCCTCGTCCACTTTGCAAAGGAATACTGCAGCATTTTCGGGAGGATCCTCGCCCGGCCCCCCCCCCCTGCCACCCCTTCCNCCCGGTATAAACTACAGGGATATTGACCACCGCATCTAGATTGACTCATTGTTTTACTTCCACAGCCACAATGCGCCATTATGCTATGGACAAAGAGTAAACGCGCTCTAAACACGAAATCGATTCCGCGAGATTTTTAGCCGATTTTTGCGAGTGTTCGTTCCGTGTATCCCAACCACTGCACCGTCCCTCATACTCTATTATTCGAAATAACCCTGAGAATTACCGGTAAACTTGGAGCTTTCACCTTCTTATACCTGCGAAAAATTCATCGTGGCCACGCAAGCGAAAGTAAGGAAGGAACCCAGAAATAAATGGCTAGTGCAACTTATTTGTGATCAAAATGAAAATGTTTGACGCGAATACTTACGATAATGCTGATGCTGTCATAAAAAACATTCATAAAACTTTTCTACATAATACATGAACTGGACAGGTATCACAGTTGAAGTACAGAGGTGTTACGAAGCATATAGGTGCGCATTTGAATTCTCCGTTCAATTGACTCTTCTGCCCTATTGGGAGAGTAGAATTACATGTTCCCCTTTGCTGAAGAGATGGATATGAAAATCTGCAGGAGACTGATGGATAGGCATGTGCAGAGCGTCGAATATATGCTAATTCCGCACTGGTGGTATTTTTAAACCAGGCATCTGAGGATATAAGCCATTTAGACGAATTCGGACATTGGACATGACGTCAGATAAAATGTGTCCTCTGCATTCAAACACAATATCACTGTTTTACGCGCAAAATACAAAAAAAAAGAAATCCGGATATTGTGAGAGTTGACGAAACCGCATGAAAAGTTGGTTTCTCAGTTGTTCCTCACCACTTTTCAGGTATTCTCAACCGTAGTACTTATGGAAGGAGAGTTTTGCTAAGAATGTGAGCTTTTCTTGCAGGTTTATGGACTAGGTTCAATGAGGCTACTAGATAACCATGTACATGAACATAAAATAAGATTTAGATGCCATCATAACTTTATTATTGCATCCATATTAATATCTAATATATAGTGGGTATATTTCGGGGTGGCTTACGAGTGCACCACGTGGCATGACGTGTGGAGTACTGCTGGCAGCGCTCCAGCAGACAACAGGTGGGTATTGATCGCCAGCTCGCGTCATGGTGGGCGGTGCGCTAGCACGACACCCCGAAATATACAGAGGATAATTCTGAACAGAATGAAACTGTTCACTTGCAGACGACCATTTTATTTGACGTCATTTCCAATGTCCGAATTCGTCTAAACGGCTTATGTCGGCATCTGAGACCGTATCCCAAACCATCAGAAGGAGAATAATGATTTAATATTTAATAGGCACAAAATGAGAAATCATTAGAGTGCGATACTTGTCACTCGACGCAGAGTGAAGAAGACCCAACTCAAATTTGCTTTCGGTGTTGCATTTTACGTTGCAACCGAGAAAGTGGAAGAAACAGATCTCTCGAGTATTTCCCTCTGATTTAACGGTCATATGTCACAATACCAACGCCAGAACCAGCCCAGTAGTGCCCCGAATTTCTCAAATGCTCTGATATATAATCGAAATTCCTTGCTACGATACAAAGCACTACCATTCGCAGTAAAAAAAACCAGCGAGATATGTACCTGCTTCACAGTAGGCCGCTTTGCAGGATCTGCAGCAAGTAAATTCTGAATGAGATGTGCGGCGGTTTGTGAAGCAGTGGAAGGGACTCGATACTGGTTCATCTTGATGCGACTGTAGGTTTCCTGAAAAAAGGAAAACAAAATACACCGGACTGCGTTTGCAAAGACAAATCACTGGATAAAAAAGAGAACCTTCAGAGACTTCGTTTCAAAAGGTGGGCGGCCAAAAAGTAGAGTGTACAATATGCAGCCTATTGCCCAAATGTCGACCTCGAATGAGTGTCCTTTTTTATCGAGAACCTCGGCTGAAAATACGGATTTTCTTGAGGGTAACATAAAAACTCCGTCTTCGATGTGGTTATAGGAGCCCATAAGAGATTTTCGTCAGCAATCACCTCGCTTTTACTCTGCCCATTTTAATCTCTCAACACGAACTCTTAAAGTAGGACATTTCATGGAACTGGTCAGTTCCTTCAGCTCATGCTTCATTCCTCGTCAAATCGAGCAGTAAAACGGAATAACTTAGATATAATAGTGCCAACTTAGTTAGGAACTTCTTCGTCCAATAAGTCGTGAGAACACGTCTATCAATCCTACATGGAGCTCATGAAATTTTGCATCACAAAAAGCCAACTCTAAAACTTACGAGCAATGTAGTTGGGTGTGCCACACAGTGTTTTCTTCCTTTCGCCTTCAATGTCAACGGTAGTAGCAAGCCCGAAATCTCCAATTTTCACCTGCACTATGAATACATGAGAGCATCTGACCATTTCTTATCGCTTCCAGGAGTTTCGATGTAGAAGAATTGTAGTAAAGAAGGAGTATACAGAGAAGTCTTACTTGAAGTTCCCCATTCAGGAACAAATTGCCCAGTTTGAGGTCTCGATGGATCACTTTCTTGTCATGCAAGTAGTCGACGGCCAAGCACACCTAACGAATAAGCAGTAACCTCAAACAACTCTCTGAGAGAAAGCAGACACAAACTTGATGTGTGAAGAAGCGAGCTTCTGGTTCTGTAACAGCCCTTCTTCTCTTATGCAGCTCCATTAACGATCGTCGTGGACAAAGTTCCAGAGTGATATAAACATTATCAGCGTCTTCAAAGAAACTATAGAGCTGTACGACATGAGGATGGCTCAGGCTACGGTGGATCTGCACTTCTTGTGTCATCTGCGAATGAAAATTCGATTACACTAGTAAAAACGTGAGGAAGGAAAATTAGGTGTAACCTTTTCTCGCTGATACGGCTTGATGAGCAACGTCTTCGAGACAATTTTGCCAGCAAAAACTTCATTTGTGGAAGAGTTGGTGAGCTCATAACACCTCGCAAAACCACCCTTGCCAAGGAACTTCCCTCTGATATAGGTAATTCCATGCTCTTTATCGATAATTTTCTCCGGCACTTCCTTCAGAGGAATTTTATCCATTCTTCTCACACCGTTGTCCTGAATATAGAAAGTATGTCAAAATGGCATACATAGGTGTGGTTCCATCAACAAATATAAGGAATAATGTAGAAGGTAAAAAAAAAGTGGAAGGTTCATGCTATCCCCAATGGCAGGTGAGAAATAGCATTCAACAGTACTAAGCTATCGTAGTTTTGAAGACGGACTACGCGAAAAGCCAATACTTTGAAATTTCTTCTTTGCTGGCCATCCACTACAGACTTACAGAAACTTAATGACAGTCCGGGGGGACATTTGCTCCGACCTTATTTAGGGCCATGTAAATCAGTTTTTGTATTTTCGGATGTGAATTTGCTCTCGTACTACACTAAGTCGCTAATATGCGAATCAAACCTAGTCAAACGGCAATTTTAGTGGAGATGAACCATTTGAGTGACTTCGACTCCCTGTTCAACCGGGCCAGATTAATAGGTAACAAATACGCATTAATTCGATAAGTTGTACTCCAATTTTCTTATGAACAGATTTATACGTAATTTACTTCGCTACCTATTCCGTTTTTGTTGCATCTTCACCGTGTAGCTGTCCTGAGTATGGCCGGAGCAGATGTCCCCCGTACTGTCATTAAGTTTCTGTCTACAGACTTTCTATATTGAATTAATGTCACCGATCTTTCCATCAATTCTAAGCTTACAATTAGGTCAAGAGATCATCAGCAGGCAGGAGTGGTCGCTATTAGAGCGATTAACACTAAACATCCATCTTCAGAGCTCGGAAACTATTAGGTTGTCCCATAAATAATGGCCGCATTGAAGCTGAGCTTCGCAATGTGCATAACTGTAAAAATCACGGAAACGAAGGTATGACAAGGTGGTCCTAGAATGTAAATGGCGCACGCCTTGTGCTTTCTGATCGTTCAGGAATTGTCTGCCGAGCTCCTAAATTGGTGGAGTTATGGAGCTTCAAATTTTTTGGTTGCGTCCATTATTTCTGGGACAACCTCATACCACTGTAACCTCTCACGAATGAGGCATTCACCCATATCTAGGCGGAGCACACACACGAAAGGTAAGATTGACCAGTTCTCCGGTACACAATAGGAACACGCCTGCCCCAAGTAATCGTGCAGGACAAATTCAGCATGTCGTGAAAGTGCTAGTCGTTACTTCCACTAGCGACGGCAAGGAAAAGATGCAAAGACTAGCAAACACGGGTACAATTTCAAAACAGACTGTAGTTAGACATCGAAAGTCTCCAGCAGTGAATCATATCAACCGCTCCTGTTCGAGGATGGACTTTTATAGAGGGCGCAGAGACTTTATGGATGAACATGATCGTGAAAAAGAACAAGCAGACCTAAACAGACGTCACAAATGGAAGTAACCCCCAAAGTTGCCAATTCCACCTTCGAGCTGAGATTTAAACGTTCCCGCGGAAATGTTTGAAGGGTGGGGTCGATTGCGATTAGAGCGCCGAATGCCTACGAGGCGGTTCCTGATTGCGCGGACTTTGCTTCAGTGACTTGGTGTTGACCGTTCTCCTGCGTTTTAGAGGGTTAGGGTTGCTTGTCTCTGAAAAACTTGGAGTCATTGAGATGGTAAGCCCAGTAGTTGTGCTTACACTTTGTCGCGGCGCAGAGTGGCGCATGAGCAAACTGCAGTGAGCATGCTGCTGCTATTGAGCATGCTCAGAAGCAGTTGTTTGTGTGAATTAATAGTACAGATTCTCTCTTTTCATAATACTTAAGTTTCGAAATGATGTACGTATCGGATTATTCGAACACATAGATGTCAGTATTTCGCTACCACATCTGCTCAGTACATTCAGGACGGTAAGCAGCCTGATGAGGATCAGAGGCTGAATCGTCCTCGGGTCACACGTTCTCCTCGCAGGAATTCAGTAGGTAGAAAAATGGATAGCAGCCATCTAGCAGATTAAAGGCAGAGGCCCACCTCATTTTCATGTTTGGGATAATAGCAGATTCAGCATCTACTCAGCACGCTGGCTCCGGCGGTATACACAAATTGTCTCAAAATGGTCTTTTAACCCGATTTCAAGACGGGGCCTGCAACAGTCTGCTGACCCTAATTGACGTGTGAAGCCGTTGATCTTATCGATCGGACACGCCAAGACTAGTTTGCCAACGTTGCAGCCGTGGCGGGCAGACAGTACAGCTTAGAGCGGTCCACCTCCTGGCTCCAAATTTTAGCCACTTCGACCCCTTCGAGAACGGGGCTTTCATTGCTTTTGTACTTGTTGGTGTACCTTACTGATTGTGAGATTGGCATGACGAGAAGGTCCACGATATTTTGCTAACCCCAACATTCGAAACGAAGTGGTCCCCTGCCTTTAAGAAGAAAGACGAGGTGCTTTCACATGGTGCTACTTCCCTGCAATTGCCTAATTCAACCCTTAAAACCACTCAGACAATTTTTCGGAAGGATCGCAGCAGAAAACCGGAAAAGCCGACAGGTAACCTGCAGTTCTTACGGTTTTCTGCTACGTTTCTTCTGAGTCACTGCTGCTCAGACAATTGTAGCGTGCGGCCCGCGTTCCTTGGACCCCGAGCGTGCGACCCGCGTTCCATAAATTTGTGGGCGTGGCCAAGCGCAGTGCGAGCCGCGTGCCATGCATTTTACCGTGCGGTCCGCGTACCCTCGAATTTCTGCAAAACTGCGTAAAATAGGTGGGAATGTGAAGGAAAATTGCAGAACAAAAAGCACGCCGTTGTATATTTGCAGTGATTCTTCACAGTTTTTTTTCTGTTTTCGAGTTGTGGTGAGTTGATACGCTGAAGAAGTATAATACAATATGTTGGCTTGCCCCTTTCCTTGTCTTTTTTTTTGTTCAAAACTCTTAACAGCCGTTTTTTCTTGTTTTTTTTTCTTTTTTTATTTGCATCATTTCGTTGTATTCCCATCTCTATTTGCGTGTTATTGACGTGCGAATATTAACCCGTTTGGTATTTGATCCCTTGTACTTCATCACATCTCTTTCTTCGCGCCTAATTACAGATACCTAACGCATCTCCTGAGGGGGACGCCGGGGCACCGTGGCCCAGTTACGGAAGAGAGGGTATAAGGCGTCCTGACCTCGACTGTTACGAAAGGAAATGGCTGCCCAACAAGGTAGTTCTTCCCAAATTTATACATGAATTCACTACAAATGATAGGTTCAAGTCCTAAACCGACATGTCTTTGTTTTTAGCGTCAATCAAAAAGAAAAGCCACGGATGCGCAAATGGACAACGACGTTGTGGAGGGCAGCGAACAGCATTGTGGAGGATACCCAATGTCTTTCAGGCCTCTTTTATTTTGGCGGTGATCGTATTATTTTTTAACGTCATTCCATTGATTTGCTCCATATTCTTGTTATTTTCCCCATCGTTCCTACACATGTTCACTCTGCAATGTCTTCACATAATTTTCCTAGTAGTTGCAAGAAGTGTTTTACTATATTAAACTCTTGATTTCATTATATTCTCTTCTTATGGAATATAAGGGATCGTTTTATGCAACTACTAGGGGAATGTGTGAAAAACTGCAAAAATCATTATTATCGTTTTGTTCTAATTTGTTATGTGTTCCGATCTCTAGTGACCTTATTTCTGTGATTATTGATACAGGTATTGCTACCGTTGTGATTATGATTACCGCTAGTAACGTAAATCGTCTCGCAATACGGTGTTATTCATTAACGACTTACTTAATAATGTAATTGCCGCTAAAGAGCTTGTTCTAAAGCCATGAATTGTTCATTTAATCCTAAGAATAAACCTCGTTCCAATAATGTAATTCCAAAACACAGACAAGTACTATTACCAACAATGTAGGGATACCAAGCAACGAGGATGGTTGCAGCCGATCGATAGCGCTAATTACAGTGCGACCCGCGTACCCTAGCTCAGCGACCCGCGTTCCATTTGCGTGCGGAATCCCGGACGGTCGCGCACTCGCACGCAAATGGAACGCGGGCCGCACGCCACGTCTGTCTGAGTGTGGTCCTTCCGAATAGCTGCTGTGGTCCGCGCGAATAGCTGCTGTGGTCCTTCCGACATTTTGTCTGAGCAAAACTTACGTCATGAGTTCTGCAATACAGTCGTCTGTTTGAAAGGAGACATTGGTTGAGCGATTGCACCTGAAAAGCGTTATTTAGGCGCTCGTTTTGGTGGGTTGAAAAGAAAATTATGAAGCTACTTAGAAGTTCTATATAGCTTGTCTATGCAACAGCATTTTTGTTAAAAGTTGCATTGAAGTTGAATGTTCGGCAGAAGATATACGGTGAGCATCGATGGAAGTGCGCTTTTTGCGGTCTCAGGAGGCACGCCACGCTACCGTGCCACTCGTGCTGGAATCGTCGCTATGGTAGCAAGCCATAGTTTTCTTGATAGTTAGGTAGTAGTTCCCAGTAGCTGGCATCAAACACGATGAAAAACTAGCAAGAAAACCTGATTTGCCACTACGGCGGCGATTCTATCGCGAGCGGCGCGGTCGCGTCGAGTGCTCTCTCAGTCCGCGAAAAACGCATTTCCATCGACGCTCACTGTAGTAATCTTCCCCTTATTCTGGATTTTTCTTGCTTCCTGCCTTGTTTTGAGTGTTTATTCCGCACTCTCGTATCAGATATTTCTTGATTGCCTCAAAACCAGTATGCTATTTCACGAGATGATAGAATTTGGGAACCTGCTCTCGAATCAAACAGAATCATTTTTGGGGACTGGTTTATGCTCAGTTTTGAAGGCAGAGGCCCACCTGATTTTCGTGGTTGAGGTAATAGCAGATTCAGCATCTACTCGATACGTTGATTCTAGCGGTATACACAAATTGTCCCAAAATGGTCTTTGAACCTGCTTTCCAAGACGGGGCCTGTAACAGTTTGCTGACCCGAATTGACGTGTGAAGTCGTTGATCTTATCGATCGGACACGCCAAGACCCGTTTGCCAACGTTGCAGCCGAGGGGGGCAGCCAGCACAGCTTGAAGCGATCCACCTCCCGGCTCCAAATTTTAGCCACTTCGAGAACGGGCCTTTTGTCGCTTTGGTGCCTGTTGGTGTACCTTACTGGGATTGTCATGACGAGACGGTCCAGGATATATGGCTATCACCAACATACATAGGTCCCCTACCCCTGAAGTGGTCCCCTGACTGTAATTTCTACGCAAATTGGTTTCATGCTTGGTTTTTATTTCTATTTATATATTTCTAATACTTAATCGTTTTCCGGATTCCTCACTAGGCTAAACACATGCAGAATGAAAAGCGAGCTGTTCGAGTCTTTTTTTTTCTTGAACCTGCCAAAACTAAATAGATCAACCTAATATTCCCCAAGTTAGACAAATTTGTGCGAAGTGATATCTAGTCATATTCTAGCGCGATATCACACTGGGCCACGTGTGGTCTCCACAAATTTTCGGAAGGACCGCAGCGGAAAATTGGAAGAACCGACAGGTCACCTACAGTTCTTCCACTTTTCTCTGTGGTCCTTCCGAATTCACACATGTGTTGTCGAGTATTATAATCCTCACATGTGTTGTCGAGTATTATACGTGATAACTGCTGACGTGGGTATATAAGAGGCTTGTTGGTTGTTTCCTTTGGCGCATGTTTCATGCAATAAATAAATAAATAAATAAGCGATGGAGAAGGGTAGGTCTCACTCAGATGCAAGGAGGAGGAATCGAACATGGCTTAGTCGGAGTGTCAGGGAATTCACTAGACAGCATATCAGCAGCAAGTGGCTTCAAGCGCTCAGAGGGTGGATTTCTAGAACTAGGACTCATGATTGCATGAGGAAGCGGAACCAGGTTGAAAAACCTACTTAAGCATCTTACATGCTTACGTTACCTGATCCACATGATAAGCAATCTTTGGTTGTGTGGTTAAAGTCCCATGGATCCCATCCTAAAGCAACTTTGTTTTCCTCTTCCTGGGCGCCGGTGCACCCTTCCTCACCTGCGCAAAGTAGTGAAAAGAGGAAAAATATCTTAAAATTCGGAAATCCGCAACGACCTCGCAAAGAAACAGATGATCGCTTCAATGTGGGTTCTTTTCGGAGATTCTCATTCAGCCGCTCAAGCCGGCCGTCAGTGGTCGAATGAAGGATTACTGTGGTGGATCAACATAACAAATGAGAATGATAAAACGGGCAGCCAGGCAAAGTTGTCCAAACGGCTTATGCCGTTCACTAGTTGCGAAGATGCAGGATGACTGAGGCTCACAACAGCACTTGCGATTTCAAATAGTACCAGCCTGATCGTCCGGCTGACGCCGGCTTTAGCCGTTTGGACAACAAAAACTGTCCAACGATATGTTCATACATGTATAACGACGACTGAACATGATCCCCCTGCAATTTGTAAGCTATGACTAGCTCAATCATATCTCTATCCTATTCCTCTTACAAATCAGATCCTTCACAATGACTAACGCTAACTCTGCTAAAGCAATGAAGTAATCCTCTACTAAGCATCAGCTGTGATGAAGTTGAAAAACTCGAAGGAAAGAACTCGAAACTTCAACGTAATTGTGCAAACCAACTGAAATTCTGGCGTTTCGTACATATTCTGTTTGCGCGTTATCTTAATTTTATATACATTGCAGTACTTCATTATTCTACAGCAACATATTATGTAAATTTATATAGGAGGATACCTTACGGGTAAGTTAGCTTTTGCTTGCAAACTACAGGAAATCATGCTTTACCGTGTTTATACATGTCTGGACACGAAGATCGACACGATTATACATGTCTTAACATGACGGACAAGTGCATGACGTCACCATTGGACAGTTTTTGTTGTCCAAACGGCTAAAGNGCAGGCTCATAGAGTGTCAATTAATTTTTCATGCATTACAGAAGAGCACACGCCGCATAGGTGCTACGATGCTCTGCCGCGCTCTGCCCACCTATGCGGCGCGGCAAAGCAGCTGAGCGCTGTAGTTGTCGATATTCATGTTTTGCTCACGTTTCCACAATTTAACCTTGTACGTTTGGGTGTTTCCGTTTCGAAAACAGTGGAATAGATGGAAAAAATCGAAAAAATGTAACTACAGCGCACAACTACCCTGCCGCACCGCATAAGTGTGCGTGGTGCGGTGCGGCAAAGCAGAAGGGCGGTATTCTGTGATGCAAGAATGATTGACCGGCACTCTACTTATTTATTTTCTCATAAAGTTTTTAGAATTAAAAAAAGCGGTTTGAATTCCTTTTCATTCCTA
Organism: Ancylostoma ceylanicum; assembly: GCA_000688135.1. NCBI lineage: Eukaryota > Metazoa > Nematoda > Chromadorea > Rhabditida > Ancylostomatidae > Ancylostoma > Ancylostoma ceylanicum. The sequence goes on from JARK01001477.1 coordinate 146,866, forward strand.
CTCAAACACCAAAAAAGAGGCAAAGCGGTATTGATGGAATTAACTTAACATTAAGGAGGAAGAAAAGCAGATAAAAGAAGAATAAATTTCTCCTTGAGCCTAGGATGGGTATGTATCATCGTGAGCGAAAATGGGCGTAGCCAGGGGAGTCTGATTGGTGCACTCGGGCCGCCCGTCACGCCCTCTGCTTGAACTCGGACGGCGTCAATCTCATAGTACATGGTCTATTTCTGCTTAGCACCGTACGAGACAACCAAATGGGCGTGGCGGGCTGCCAGAATGTGCCAATCAGAGTCGCCTGGTTACGCCCATTCCCTCACGATGATGCACACCCGTATAGGATCCGTTCACACTGCATTTTTTCGTACAGCGGGCATTTTCATGGATATTTCATTTAAAAAAACGCTGAAATCGCGTTTGGTAATTGGCAATTAGGACCAACTCTGGATTGCAGACATCGTGACGAATTCCTGGAAATCCGTCAGGAGACAGTATGGAGATAAAAAGCATGAAATACGAGTCAAGTTGATGGCTTCGATGGCAATTAGAGACACTACTTCTCAAAATCATATCCATCTGAAGACCGTTGAAAGTGATCCCACGTGATTGATGCAAATTAAGTGCAGGAATCAGTGAGACATCAGAAATCCTAGAAACTAAATTCCAGACTCATGGGGTGCAATTTTCCATAAAGGTTCAATTTTCCACGGCCATGGAGCACAACTGTCCAATGCTGCCCTTGCAAGACTTCCCCAGCAAAAAAAAATGTCGCGCGCCATTCAATTTCCTCCGCTCTCCATTCTCGCACACAGCTGAGTTATCAGATTTAGATTTGTTCCACGAAAATTGCAAAACCACATCATTTCGTTAGATATGCATCAGAAAATTGAATGGCCCCCTGCACATTTGCGAAAATCCCCAGAAACTAAAAAAAATCGTACTCAGCGCACTTTACCCATGAGCACTGCAGGGGAATTCAGGGGAAAAATGGAAGCTGCAAGCAGAAACTACAAAAACCTAGAAGAGTAACCGACATGAGAAAAGAGCCGAGCTGAAGCCAACTGTGGGATAAGGGGCGGTGCCACTGCTCTGTGATTGGCTCGCATAGGCACCTCTCAGTAATCAATCCATACCGGTTTAGAAGTTGCTAGGTTTATGTATACTAATTGTGCATTAACTAATACCGAGGTGGAAATTTCCACAAAAAACAAGTACATGTAAGGGCGTGAGGCGTTCAACCTGGAAAAGGCGGCGTGACCAAGCTCTGCGATTGGCCGCTTACATGAACTGAACAATCATGGAGCTTGACCGCGCCGCCCGCCCCCTCCAGATATAAAGCTCCACACACACAAGTGACATCTGGATTTTTCCCCTCAATTTGCTTATTTTTATTTTCACTTGACTCAACAATTTTCAATTTATATAAGTCTAACATAAATTAAAACTCAAGCTCAATTAAACTTTAAAAAATGTATGAAAGGAGAATGAGTTAAAGTCGGGGCTACAAGTAGGCCAGTGAGCGAGCCAATCACAGCACCCCGGTACCGCCCCTTTTCCCTCAAAACGCTCCCAGTGTTTAGACCAGGCTTCACTAGAGACTTAGTGACATAATGGACTAGGAGATGTAATGCTCGTTTTGCAGTGACGTCAAGGACTGCTGAGTGGACCAAATTAGTGAAATTTTTAATTTAATCGAATTAATTTTTAATTTTTTTCTCTTATCTTTAATTTTTGATTCCAAGTCCTTGAATTAACCAAATTATTGGAACCAAAAAAATTTTAAAACTACAAAAGGAGTACTACTGGGAAAGTGGTATTTGAGGAACTCTGACAGCGATAGTACTGCTAGTCTGAAATAATTGCCTAAGATGGACATGTAGTAAGAAACATCTTTGAATTCTAATGAGGAGCAACGGGAAATTTTCCAGCCGATAATTGAGTTTCCTGCGCCTTCACCGACTACTGCACGCTCTACTGCTGTTTTTCCAGCTCCACACAGCATTTTCAGTGGTGCGGGAAATACAATCCACGAATTTCTTTCCCCCATCCATCTTCCTTCGCAACGCATCATTTCCTTTCTGGGAAAGAGGCAAAGTGGTCACGTTTCCCTGCAGCTTATCGTTTTCGAAATGTCGTTTTCAAAGGGACTTTGGATATGCAAATATGACATTTTCGGACGAAATTTTACTTTGACACGCATACAGTTTGCATTTGGCAGGGATAATTAATCAGTGAACATTAATTGGTGAATAATTAGGGCGCAGAGCCTAACAAAAAATGGAGCTAAACAGGTTAGACGAGCGAAAATGGGATTGGAGAAGGGCATCTAACACTGATCGATATATCGAACTGTCCTACACGTTCTGACTAGTTGGTTGACACATCATGAGCACTATCACTTGTTATCCGACAAGTCAATGCAATAGTTACCGAAAATAGTAACAAGTCAGAACGTGTAGGACAGGTCAATATATCGATCAATATTAGAGTCCCAAACTCCATTTTTCCCTAGCGATGCTAAAGTGGCGTTTCGATCACATCAAGCAATTTTGGACGGCCAAAATCATAACCAAAAAGGTAGACAAGCGGTTAGACGGGAGAAGTCATGCCTGACGGGTAATTTCCCTTAACTCCAACATCATTTATCGGTCCAAAATCCTTGACCCGTCAACCCCGTAGTCCTTAACGGTGTAGAATCGTCCGGAGGATCCTGCTATACAGTGGGCGTGATAGCGGTGGCCTTACCACGGTCTTGAAAAGCACGCGGCGCAACCGCACCGCTTGAGCAGCAATCCTCTCCGGTACAACAGGGATGTTCTTGCTAGTTATTTTTCCTTTTAATTAACATCGATTGTGAAAGTCAACTATTAAGGAAACCCAGATTCGCCACAGCGGCGACGATTCTTTGTGAGCGACGCGGTCGCACCGCGTGCTTTTCGAGGCCGCGGAAAGGCCACAGCCATCGACGCCCACTGCATGTGAAATATTTTGGCTCACTGAAGTTGGGGTTATTCGCCGCGTCGACTCCAGATGTGCAATTGATACGCAGCGCGCCGAGTCCGAATTTTCTATGTGCGGAAGCTTTATTGTGCAAAAAACTACGTTCAACTCACTGGGTTCATCTTACCATATCACTGATATTGCAATGCATGTCAAATGGTCGCCTGCATAATTGAGATTATCCTGGGTAGAAGTGTTGCCACCATACACATTTACCCACGGTTAATATGAGCGTCAACACGTTTACTTGGGTAATCTCAATGATGCATTCAGGTCAAGGATAGACATTTCGGATTTCGAATCATGTGCCTTGAATTTAGGAGGAAGTTTTGGATTGAGGCCAGATCAGAGCAAATTTCTCCAGAAAAAAAAGAATTGATGAATCTCTGGTGACGGAAAAGCATTTCTCTCTCTAACTGACGTCTTTCAGGAGGTTCAAAGTATGAATCAAAGGGGTAATGGATTGCGACTCAAAATGCGGAAAATCTTCACAACATCCGAGCTCGCTTCAGCCTTGATCAGCACGGTTACCTCAAGAATCAAGCTAAACTTCAGCGAAAGCCAATCTTGGCATCAATTCTGTATAAGCCGTCATCTAATCAGTATAATGGCCATGACTTAGTGGTCATTTCTTCCTGGACCAGATTTTTACCCTAGCTAGTTGTTTTATTAGTTTATTGGAGCTACAAGAATTTGATCCAGGACATTCTCTGGAATCTGGTCAGGCAGTCACAGTAAAGATCAACTGATTAGAGCGGAAGTGTGAAAAGTTGCGACAAATGTGACTGACATTGATGAGCAGTATGTTGGCTCTTGTGTGTCAAAATGACGCAAGGCTTCATACTTCAAAGCTCAGCCGGCAAATAGTGACCCAGTACGGTTGCGAAGTTCTCCAACATCTTCCTCATTCCACACTGTTTTTCCATTTCTCGATGTAAAGCTGCGAAAACAGCAGCTGAACTTTCTGCAGCATGTTGAGGTCGCATTGTGAAAGTTGCATTTGCAAAAGTTTGTATATTCTTGCAATATCAATTCATTTACTGGGAACAATTTGTACTGTTTTGTTAGAAAAAGTGCGCTGAATCGAGTAAATAATAAAGTGATGAATAAAGTTGTGTTTAGGCAGAGTTACAAAAATTTGAATAGTGACAAGATTGTGCTATCCCGGAGCCTCATTTGATATAATCGTTGTTTTGTATTGACTCGAGAACTCCTGTGTGATATAACTTTACTGGCGAGCTTTCGGTATAATAATACCTATGTTGTAGGCCTGACGAAGGTATTATTATACCGAAAGCTCGCCAGTAACGTTATATCACACAGGAGTTCTCAAGTCAATACAAAACAACAACAAAACAACAAACAATTTGAATTATATTAGGTTGTCCCAAAAATAATGGCCGCAACCAAGAATTCTTGAAACTTCATAACCCCACCAATTTAGGACCTAGGTAGACAATTCCTGAACGATCAGAAAGCACAAGCCGTGAGCCATTTACATTCTAGAACCACCTTGTCATTCCTTCGTTTCGTGACTTTCACGGTTATGCCCCATTTCGAAGCTCAGCTTCAGAGCGGCCATTATTTATGGGACAACCTAATAGATTTCGGTTAGAGTTTTAACTCTGTAACAGCCAGATAAATCAGGACGAAGTACAATTGCACAAAAACATAACCGTAAAACATAATCGTTCAGTATTCAGAACGTGGCATCACCAACTACCCGTGATTGGCCACGAAAAATACACTACCCGGCCCACGTTAACGACGAGGAAGTTCCTCGTCGCAGCCTCCACCTAATCAAAGCCCAATGCCAAATTCAGTTACCCGGCCTGCGTCTCAAACAAAAAAAAAACTCGGAGCAGATGACGTTGCACACGAACGAGAAACACGACAATTTTCCTAATTGAAACAAAGACAACAAAATTGTCTCCGATTCACCCGGGAGACACTATCTGGACATTCTGGACATCTGACATACTACGTGGATGGTAGGGGGGGGGGG
>JARK01001477.1:152060-179959 GCA_000688135.1 Ancylostoma ceylanicum
TGATGCCGCATGCATCATAGACGTTACCCATGGCAAACGTCACCACCCCTCCATGAATTTAACTCAGCACGAGCGTGGATGGCTTTATCCTGGGTAATCTCAATGACACTTCCGAGCCTCAGGATCTCCGCCACTTTGGAGATCCAGACGGCCGGAACTCCAAGAATAAAAATACAGGAGTATTAACAAATACAGAAATACCTATTTTACAAAAACAGGAAAATACAAATTACAAAATACGGGAATACCTATTTTAATTTCAAATAGCAGAGCGTTTTCATCAAATGGAAAGCAAGGGAATATAAAATACTGGATGGTTTTCAAGAAAAAAACTTGGTGTGTGGCAGTGGCGGACGCAGAACGTGGGCGGGAGGTGGGGTGCGAGGGGAAAAATCGAGGTCTCCGCCGTTCCTGGGACACGAATGGAAAATAAAATTAATGAAAATAATAATTAAAGTATTAAATAGTTAATGATCGTCATTTAAAAATTATAATGAAAATGAACAACTATACGTACACTGGGAAAATGTCGTGGTTGCAGCCTACAGGTGGAAACACATGTATATGTGCTCAAAAACGGTAGCCGGTATTAGTGGTAAATGGTATTACTGGTAACAAGGCGGGGTAACACAATAATCGACAGAAAACCACCCTCAAGAAAAACTGCTGCAAAAATCATCACGTCGCTTTATAGGAAGTGTTTTTGTGAGCGCTCACTAACTTCATTTGTCTTATCATCTGTGGTCCAATAACGGGGCCTGAAGCTCGGAAAATGTATCCAACAGACACATTTCCACTTTTTCTGGTGAAACAGAGGGTTACACGGAATCCTCATCCAGCAATGTATTCCGTATCAAGTACATCTTCACAAAGTGAGCTCGCTTAGCCAATCGATACTTATTCTTTGAACGAGCGGCGTGATGCACCATGTGCATCACGTCCTCCAGAATATGCTAAATGCACGGTCTCATCGCCAGCTCAGAATCGTTTTTGAGATTCCCAGGAAGAATCTCCAGGAGACCCTGATCTCAATGGTATACATGATTCCGTGCACATCTGCCGAAAAACCTGTTTTCAGGCCCAATTAATTGGGGAGCTTATGGGCGGAGCCAGGGCGGGCCTACGAGTTTTCAACACCAGGCACTCTTTGCTCTCCACACATTGAGTGCTATTTATATCTTGTTGGAGAGTGGATGGTGAGGAGCGTCACGAGAGGTGCGAATCCCCTCAGACGCGTTTCTGAAAGTGCAATATACTGGGAGCCCGTCTTCCTCCTTAGCCCCGCCCACTAGCTCCACAAGAATTGTGACTTAAAAACTAGTTTTTTGGCAGTTTCACACATAATCACGTACATCACTGTGATCAGCACCTTTTGGGGATTATTTCCATATGGAGATCACAAAAACGATTCCAAGCTGGCATCTGATCCCCGCCTATTTTCAGGACCCGCGGTAAAGCACAACTTGACAGAAGCCAGCAGTATTTATCAAATGTTGCATTGGAGTTCTATGACCTCAGAGATGACTATTTTCTTAACATTTGTATAAATTACAAATAAATTAGTAAAATAATAAAATAATAACAAAAAATAACAAATAAATAAATAAATAAATAAATAAATAAAAACTTTTCTTACAGTAAGATACGGTAATACAATAAGATGTCGATCGTTCCGTTCAGATAAACCCTACACAATTCGCTTGTTTCATAGTAAGCCTTGGTTCAAAGACGAAAAATAAGGAAGAATGGTGCACTTTGAGGTTAGAACCAGAATAACACTGGAAGAATAAACACTACCACCAAAGAGCGCACAAAAGGGGAATGTTCTCGAAAATGCCCATGGAGCCTTTGCATTTTATGGAGGAAATTATGAATAATGAAGAGAAGGAGGTCCAATTTCGGCGGAAATGCTATCAATCAACAGGCATTCGCTGTTTAGCGATCAGAAATTAAAAGAACAAGGCATTCTAAGGTACCAATGAAGGACGGGGAGGTTTTTTGCACAAGAATGCCTTCCTGTTAGCGTACCGTCTTTAATACTGGATATAGACTAGGATAAAAAAATCATTCAAGTGGAGGCATTTTTGTCCTAGCGTAACTGCACAAAAATGTCATTGTGGCATAAAAGTACTATATCTGTGAAAAGTCCTGTGAAACAACTGCATTTAGCATGTACAGTCAACCCCAAACGGTCGTGGGCAAGGGCCGGGACCACGGCGCGGTTTTCCTCCGCGCCTCTGCCCAGCAGGCCCGCTGCCTTGTTGCAGCAGACAAGCAGAATGCCCGCGCCGCGGTCCCCCCCCCCCCTTGTCTACGACCGTTTGGAATTCACTGTACGTACCATTGCTTTACAAAAAAGGGGATACGGTACAAAATTGTTTCGGTGTTCAATAATTGACTGTGTCATATAAATAACTTATGCAAGATTTCATTGGAAAGTCTCGTGCTGAAGTCTTTTCAAAATTGTTTTTCCCAGAAAGGAACAGCGTCGAAAATGATACACAAATTGTAGGGAATGGGTGAAGTTTTATGGATCGCATGGCAAGGAAGAGTGATAGTGGTTTCACATAGGTCTCATATCCCTAAAGTAGGACTCCGGGATTTCTGCTAATCAGTGCTCGAAATACAGTGAGCGTCGACAGAACCGCGTTTTTCACTTGCTCACGCAACGCGACCGCACCACTCCTGCTGCAACAGTCGCCATAGTAAGAAACCACAGGGTTTCCTTGAGAATAAGCTGGTTTTCTCGATAGTTGAGATCAAATAGGGCGAGAAACAGTCAAGAAAGCCATGATTTGCCATTGGGGCGGCGATTCCTGTGCGAGCGGCGCGGTCGCGTCGCTTGCCTCCCGACTCCGCGAAAAACGCGCTTCCTTCGACGCTCACTACATACATATTGCGAAAGATTATCACGACTTATCACAATGTTTACCAGAACTGCTAAATGCTAACCCTATCCATAACATGACTGAAGTTAAGATTATTTCAGCCCGAGACGTCTTTTCCCTGAAAAGTGGAAATTACCAAGTTTTTCCATGTTTTTTTTTAATCCAAAAATGTTATGACCTTCACCATTATACATGGAAATGCTGCTAGAGAATAAATTTCCAGAAAATAAGCCTAAATCCAGTTAATTCACGAGAAAAAGTCAACCATAGCAACAATTGTATGGTTTCTATCCAGTGCTCACTGAAGCCTAGCGAATAGGGCGGAAGTCCAGATATATTTACATCTGGGATTTTTAGTGGAAATTTATTTCCACTAAAAATGTGAACAATTTCCCTCTGGATAATTGTGTAGTACATGGTAATTGATTGTGTACTAAGGGATCCGGGAGTAAGCATGCACTTTAAGCCTAGCAGTTGAGTAATATTAGTAGTACTGTATTTAATTAGGAAGAAAACAGGGTCCTATTCAGGAAATGGTCAATCATGTAATTAGAGTGAGAATTCTAGTAACAACTGAAATAGTCCATTGGTAGTTTCAACTGTCAACAGAGACAATTACAGCAGTCCAGTGTGTTGGGGTATTCTTCCTAGGATCATTTTCCTGTCAGGAATCCATCCAGAAAATGAATTTCTACTAAATTGAGCACAAGAAACCACAGAGGAGAAAACTTCACATATTTTTCTTGCTTTCAAAGAAGACACAGTGAACGATGGCGCTGGCCCATCTGCGGCCCCGACAAGGACGCCGCGCAACCGCGCCGCGCGCACCGGAATCGACGCCGTCAGCTGTCGGAATGCTAATTCAGGCGCTTTTCTTCCCGATTCAGTGATTTTTTCCCGCTTTTTCCGTATTTCGTCGTTAGAAATAGCACGAGGGCAGGAGACGACATCGATTCCGACGAGCGCGGCGCGGTTGCGTGGCGTTCTTGCCGAAGCAGCGAATGGGCCACCGCCATAGCCGTTCACTGTATATTTGTGGCAAAAAAGAGCCTAATTTTCAGCAACCAATCATGACAGTGCGAACAAATGCCACGCCTCCATCTTGCTATCTGCGTCTCTCACCTCGCGCCTTGAGCACTAGGTAGTTGAAAAGTGTAGCCCAGGCGCTGAGCAAATATATTTTTGAACAAGTTAGTCAAACTCAGAATTAAACTGAGTTTAGAAGTGAATATCCAGAAAATTAGCCTTAAAAGGGTATTCGGATTACATGCCAGGACAAGGACGTCAACTGCAGCGCTTATCCGCACTCTGCAGTTGCTAACAAGTGCAGCGGGATGAAATCTCATGTTACTTGAGTGACGTAATGAGGGATGGCAAGGTGTTCAACCAACGAATCCAGTAAATACAAGTAATCGGAGGCCTGAGGGGTCAAATCAATTGCAGCAGCAGCACCAAGGAACTTCCTCAGCCTGTACATCTTGCTCAGACTATTGATTGAATAAAAAATAAGTAAATTTAAATAATCAATCAATGATTTAAGAGCTAAAAAGTCAGGATAACGTTCCAATGCACTAATAATAGTGTAATTCACACAAGTCAGACGCACGCACCCATTTGCGAAGGATTTTCTGCGAAGACAGGTCAACGCGGCATGTACATCCCCCAATGAAAAGGACGCGCGTCAGCCGCGAGAACATAAACGCATGCGTCTGAGCTGCGTCAGCGATGCGACTAGACCTATCCTTCACCATATAGACGCACGCGCGTCCAACGCACGCATCTGGTATAAATTGCTCCAGTCGTTCAAACATGAATCCACTTGTTGTAGAAAAAAATTCAATTTTGATTAAGATTTTACTAATCTCAGGAAACCTAGAAACTGTGTTTTGCATCAGTATGCATAGATTCTGCATGAGATTGAGAAAGTCCTTCGCTTTTCGTGGATTGTGCACCGAATTTGCATCGGATTTGGAGACGCATGGGTACTGCATGGGTTCTGCATGGGTTTTGCATGAGTTTTGCATGGATTGTGCATGGATTTCACCATCGCTGGTATAAAACTATTGATTTCAAAAAAGCGTGTTTTGCATGAGCTCGCATATTTTAATCATAGGATTTGCATCTTTCAATCTCATGCAAAACATGGTTCCTAGGTTTCCTGGGATAAAAGACCTACATAGCAGAATGCGAGCGCTTTGATTCTGGAATTTCGACAATTTTGATTTGCAAAAAAAAAATCTTAAAATAACAAATAGCGAGAATAGTGAGGATATTATTAACCCTACTAGTCCCTAGCGAGTAGCTACAGTATTTTTTTTTATTCTATTCTATTTAATATGTTGCTCAAGGAAGACGTACAACTGCACATGAGTTAGCGCCACAGAATACCACTAGTAAAATGATAAAACGTTAAAATTCAGGATCTACACCGAATTTGTATCAGATTTGGAGACGCATGGGTTTTGCATGGATTCCGCATGGATTCTGCATGGGTTTTGCATTCTGCATGAATTTCTTTTTCGAGTTAAAAACAATATGAAGGAAAAATCGCTATGAATATGACACAAACTGACTATATGGGGCAAGCAGTTTCCTCTTAACACTTTCGTTTTTTAAATTTTAATCTTCATCTTTATAAAATTCAACTTTTAAACTTTTATTCTTCACCCAGAAAAGAGTTATGAACGGAAGCTCATAGGGTAATTCCTTTTTGGCCAGTGTTGTTGCAAGATGAGTAATATGGGACAGTAAATATCTTAGATAAGGGTAAAATGGAAGGTTCGTTCGTCCCCCTAATTTCCATTGTTGGACAAGAAAACTAAATTGAGAAAGAGGAAAAGAAGCAGAGACGAAAGAACGAGGAACTGCTTAACATTCAAGGATGTGCCTTTCCTAGAGGCTATTGCTATGCAAATATTCAGTGCTTAGAGCATTTGGAAGTCGAAGCTAGCAAGGAACTGAAAAACGAGGAGCAGCCATGGTGATACTAGACAGAATGGCAGGATATAGCGTTCAGAAGACGTGCGCTCAGGAAAAACTCAAGGAAAAATTCGAGAAACACGACATTCATCGTAAAGAGCACTTTTAGTGGTCGAGAACCAATAGTAAACCTGTTAAAAATAACAAAAAACAGGATGAACTGCAAATTTTCGCAAAGGATTGATGACGTTTGAATTTGCCCGCCTTTTTCTGGATTGATACAATCCTGTGATCTACAGCAACTGGAATCGATTCGACCTCCTTGTCGTCATTCTCCCACATTGTACATCTCGAAATTTTGACCGTTTTTCATTTCAGGACCCTTGATTTCTCTGAGCATTAGATTACAATAGGCTATAGGCCCGCTATTCCCACTGTCTCAGAATTAGCACCATTCGAGTAACGAGCCACTCGAACCGAATATCTCATGACCTGCTACTCGAATTTGCTTCTTCTTGTCCTCGCGACCAGATATGGGCTCATTTCTGGTTTTGCAGGTTCTAAAAATGGTGAATTCCGGCGTCGTGCAAATTTCTGACTTCTGCATCTCGGAAGGATTCGCAGTGGCTGAGTTGAGCATGGTCATCATTATCTCTCCAGAATTTCCATATTTCGAATTTCTCCCAACTTCCAACCGACTTCCGGTCTTAAGTAGTACAGTGAGCGTCGATGGCGGTGACCCGCCTGCGGCCTCGAAAAGCACGCGGCGCGACCGCGCCGCTCGAGCAGGGTTCCTCTCAGGGACATCAAATTATGGGGTTTTCTTCATAGTCAGCTAGTTTTCTTACTAGTTACCATTAAATGTGATGAACAACTACCAAGAAAACCCAGATTCGCCACCGCGACGACGATTCCATCGTGAGCGATGCGGTCGCGCCGCGTGCTTTCCGAGGCCGCAGATGAGTCACCGCCATCGACGTCTCCTGTACTTATCCTTGTTTGCGATGATTCCAACCGTAAATCCACAAAAATGCAGTCTCTGCACTGATTCCTATCAGTCCTCCATAAAATCACTAGTATATTGTACCCACTGCACGAAAACATCTGAGTATCTGTATATACGAGGGCGGGTTGAAAAGTTTCCAGAATGACAATGAAAACAAAACAAATCGCATCCACCCAATAATTTATATTTTTGCCCATTCCCATAGAAGCTCAATGCACTTGGTCCAATCTCTTCCAAGCCATCCGTTCTTCCACTATAATCACCTTCTCTGAAGTAGACAAAATAACCGTCTACAGCTAAAATTCGCTCGTCGCTTAACCACAATCTCTCCCTAAATAGAAGAATTTCGACGCTCATGGACGAGCAGGAGTGTAATGAAGCCAGTGAAGAAAAATGAGCAGATGCGGAAAAGTTTCGAGTCTGATATTCATAAGTTTCCGCCGAGAGATACTACTTGTTAGAACGGCCATACCGTCATGGGAATACAAAGCTGCTTTACTTGACCGGACGAGGGCATTTCGCTATAATTCCCACTTGGAATGCTTCCGAAAAATATTGGCCGATATGATAGAACAACATCTTCCCCGATAATTAGCAAAGCTCCTTCGGTGGGAGCGAAAACAGGTAGCACAACCTCTCCACCGCAATAAATAGACCTTTTCTTCTTCGGACCCAATTTTGTTGTCTCATCCAGAGTTTTGAATACTGTCATGTATCTGGAGGATAGTGCTGAACCCAGGCTTCATTTCTAGATACGGTTTTCTTCTCCAGTCCAAGAGAACTGTTTAAAACAAGAGGCTAAGTGTCTCGTTGGGATACGTTCTTTTTAAAATTGTAGAAATGCGGCACCGTTCTTTCAAAGAATTTTCTGAACTTATTATCCCCAGTGAAATAAAGACTTTCATCTGCATAAGAGATGCCCAAATCGTTCTCGATTTCACACACTTTCAACTGCCACCTGCGAGAACAAATTCAGGCATTTTTCTATGATATTTAGAAGAGTGGCCTTTCTTCGACTATCTGCGACTGGTATAACTTCTTTTCGCGTGTAGCTACGTTATATTTTCCAAACCCAAAAACTAAGCCTGATAATTAAAGACGATGAGGTGCTGAAACCAGCACCCTGATGCGATTTGATTTCCTTTCCGTTTGCCCTTCCAAATAAAAAGATCTAATGACCGCCTAGATCCCGTCTCTATCAGTAGCTGAGTGCATTCCAAGTTGCTTGAACTAAACTGATTGTCAAAAATAGACTTCTTGTCGGATCGACTTGACATTTTCAGTCTTTTTATATGAAGCATTTATCAATGCAATGCCATGAAAATATTCGAGAAACAGCAACTATATTGTGGTCATTCCGGAAACTTTTCAACCCACCCTCGTATAAAAGTGAAAGTTTGTAAGTATGTGTGTGTATGTATGTAATGAATAGAAATCGCGGAGAGTGAACCGATCTGGATCAAATTTTACATGCAGGTACAGCATGGGCGGGCAGAGGTTATAGGCTACTTTTCGTTGGAAATTATCGATCAGTTTATCGATTATATCGATTTTATTGATTTTCCGCTATTTTTGCTCAGAGACTGGCAATAACATGCCTACTGGGGTTAGTCAATACGCTGAGCACGAATACGACAAGCATTTTGGGCGACGGTATCGATTTATTGATTTTATCGATTTTTTCCACTTTCGCTCGGGGACGGGCAAGGACGTGTCTACTGGGGTTATCCGATGCGCTGAGCACCAATATGACAACCATTTTGGGCGAGGGTATCGACTTATTGATTTTATCGATTTCCTCCACTTTCGCTTGGGGACTGGCTAGAACATGTCGGCTGACGTTCTTCAGTATGTTTAACACGAACATGACGACTGATTTGCAAGAAATCATCGATTAATTGGTTTGAGCGACTTTTCATGTTCGAACAGGTGAAAAAAGGTTAACGATATTATTTAACATGGTAATGTCGTGTGTTGTTGAGCACTTCAAATGAATGAATTTGTATCTTAATTAACCGCATCAGCGTGAAGTGCTCGGGGTAGTAAAACTCCCGAGCGGAGCCGGGTATGCCGTCTAGTTTGTACATAAAACGACGAATCGGTCGCGCTAAACGCAGGACATATTACAATTGTCATTACAACGGGTTGTAATGACGCGCTGCTACTATTGCGTTGTTTTTTCTTGGATTATGGTAACTTCCTCAGGACGCAGCCACAATTTCTTTGTTTCTTCAATTTTTCTCGGGCTATTGTCCCTTGTGGGACACACCATAGCGTAGTGCCAGTGCTTTATATACCTAAACCAGACTGATACCGTGGTGTCTTCATTGAAGACGTAACGTATCCTTTCCTGCGACAACAAATTATGGGGTATTCTTGACAAATAGTTAGCTTCCTTGTCAGTTAACATCAAATATGATGAACAGATATAGTGCGTTCTGTACGCGACAATAGCTGAGAATTTGTGCATAAAATGGCGATTTGGAATCCCCTCCACGCTAAACGCAGGAATGCCAGAGTTGTCAACTTGGCGCATCGTACTGTGTGATGTGCCGCGGGCGCGTGGTTTTTATTTCACGCTGTTTTTCTCATTGTAGGATGCGTCTATGTATATTACAAGCGTTCATTTGAAACAAAACTAGTGTGCATATCCCAACAGTTCCAAGGAACGCGCCTCCATCGTTGCACGAATGTTTGTAGATTACGGTAACATTTCTTTTTGTCTCTAATTTCTCCAGGACTATTGTCCCTGGTGGAACGCACTATATCAAGAGAATACTGATTCGCCGCTGCGGCGACTATTCCATCGTGAGCGGCGACGTGCTTCTCATGGCCAAAATCCTCGCTCTCTATGACTAAAATTTCTTTTCAAATCTCTTCATTTCTTTTGTCAGTGCTCCAGTTAAAGGCAGTACCCACGGAAATCCTCACCTTTGAGGTGAGTCGTTCTTCGCGTTGTCGGCTGCCAGAGAACAGCAATGGTAACTTGAACGCAGAAAAAGCGGCCTATCTGTAGAGATACTGCCGTGGACACAGAGGCGAGCGTGGCCGTTTTGGTGTCCGCCACGCCAGTTAACGCTATTGACGTGGCATGCTACGAGTGGTATAGCCCAACGTATCATGTTGTATAAGGAATGTTGTACAGTGTAGGGTATGGAATGCGCACCATCCACAAGAATTCGTGACGATACGCGCGTACACCCTCAGCGGAAAACTCGTCCGCGCTGTGGACGCATGGGAAACTGCGCCTTCATTTCCCGTCTTCCGCCGTGTTTCACGCTGTTTCATCACTGCCTATGAGTTCATCGTCCCTGAAAACCTTGAAATTCAGCGAAGTCTCCAACACAAGAATTTTCGTGGGTGCTGCCTTTAAGCAACAAATTCCTTATATACTTCTGAGTGTTTTTAAAACATCAGACTCCGAAAATGATTTATATTTCCGTAAGAAAGAGGTAAAATGATTTTGAACAACCCAAATAAATAATTCTACCTATCCAGACATCACACTAGCTATCATCACATCCAACAATTATCATGATTTCATCACAACCACATGAGAAGACCACACCCATAAACACGAAGAAATGCCTTTGTAAACAGCAAAATATGAGTAGAAAAGTAGTACTAACCAAATTGAAGAGTTAAAAAAAAAGTACAAACATATCACAGTTACTCAATGAGACCTAGAAGTAATCAGTGAAAAATTCATCAAACGAGCCATAGGGAGAGGAATACCCTTCTGTCAGCTGCCAAACATATATACATACATGTCTCAGTAATTCGCGAGCTTCGCGCTCGGAGGAGACGTAGGAGACATACGGGACAGGAGTGAAGAACTTAGAATAGAACTTGATCGGGTTGAGGAACCAATCTGGCATTTGTCCTCAAGTAGTATAACCGTGAGTAATCCGAACATTTGATCTCGAAAAAGCAAAACGGATCAAAACTCGTGAATTTCGGGTGTTAACCATTGCGATGGAAACAGGGTGGGAACGCTGTTGCGCGATTGGTGCATTCTAGCACCTCTTCCAGGCCTTCGTTATTAAGTCGCCCACGTTTACGTCAGAAATAATAGCCTAGATTCCGAGTTAGAATGGAAATATATCAGAGAACATCGCAGACTTCACCAACATCTCAGTAGAGGCCGCATAGAACAATTTCCATAGTCTTCGCCAGGTAGAAGCCCATTTCTAAAAAGCACCCTTCCTAACATTGCCAGACCCCCCTGCTTGCCATAGGAAGATAACCACTAACCTAATGACGAACCGAAACTTAGGGGAAAATTCCACTTTCGAAAATATGCGAAATTCGCGACCCTTAAAACGCTAAGTAGTGAATCACACAACCTCTACACTGACATGTAAATAAGTATTAACATAAAGGGACATGAAGAAATGCTCCGCCAAAAAAAAAACAATTTGTTAACGAGTTTAACTCGAGTGAAGTTGTTAGTGCGTGTAAAGGCATAATGAATGATAATGCCAATAAATGGGACAAAATGAATGAATGCGAAGAAATGAGGATGAATCATCTCCAAAAGCTCTTACAGCAGCTGTATCTCACGACCGGAGCAATTGCGACAGCAGGAAATGGTGACGTTCTCGTAGTTGGGTCCTTTCTTGCGCAATCGTTCCTCACATGGAGAGCGGTGAATGAGTGACTGGAGATCGAGCTTCGCAAAATACTTTGCGTCCGCGTTTGTCGTTGGATTGGAATCACTGAAATACAAATGTTCACTTTCACAGGATACATGAAAATAGGTGTGGTCCTGTAGGTTGAGCAGTATGGATGTTCACAACGTTTGCCACCACTTCATATTTCTATTTCTATTTCTATTTCTATTTCTAGCTTGTAATTCAGGGCCGAACGTTTTTTTTTTCATTTTTAGCATGTCAACCAATGATCTGACTTTTAGCGAAAACGGTATGGAGATGGGTAACGTTGCGAAAACCGTACCGCTCAAGCTACAGCACTGTAGCGCTCTTGTCTGCATAAATAATCTAAAGAAAATTGTACGTTATGTTCGAATATGTGATCTTCTCTGTTGAATTTCAAACAGTTTAAAAAATGCTGGTCGTAAATTTAGGAAGAGCAAGAGAGAGAGAGAGAGAGAGAAGAATGCAAATCGTACAGATTATTCAAACGAATTGCTGCATTCACAGAATGAAGGCAAGCGGTGCGGTTTTGCACTATCAAGCATGCTTGGTATTGATTGAAATGACCACGTCTCAGTCCATGATCGGGATTATGGGTTAGACACCGTCTACGGACACTTACCACCCGCACGCGTAGCGTCAGGCCATTTTACCTTTTTGAACTTGGAGAAAAAGCGCGAAACATGCTTAAAAGGTGCCCAGACTCATTTTGGCATACTATTGACCGCCATAGATCAAAACTGAGCTATTCATCCCGGAAAAAGTTCTGGAATAGCGGTTTTGTACACGCAGTTTTACCGGGGCCTGACGTGCGCGGGTGGTAAGTGTCCGATAATCGTTGAGACACAGTCATTTCATGAACAGTAAAACAGTTATAAACAGTCGAACATTTGAATTACAGTTATTTCAATCATTACCAGCCAACCAAACATTAATATCCTACATATAGTGATTGAAATAACACACTAATTACTAATCGGCCCCCAAGCAAAGTAAAAGAGAAGGTTATCCCTAGACGTTTCTGAACGAGTAACTGACCATATTTGTATTGGTTCTGTCAAGATAGAAAAACAAGAACAAATAAGACATACCAAACACTTCTTACGATTCGCTGGGCGTCGCGGAGCATTCCTATTAGAACCTCCGATCGGTATGTTAGCTCATCAGTTCGAATGGATTGCGCAAGAAATTTGCATTTCCATACATCACGATCAATTCGCAACTGATCAACTTGCTCATCCTCAACGGTCAACTAAAAAAGAGCTTCTTCGAGGACTCCAGATAATCAAGAAGCCTTTCAACAACAGACAAGAACAACCTTCTCTGAGAATTCTTGCACGCGATGAGCTAGTCGGATTTTGTCCTCGGTGAGCGCCTGAACCTGCCCCTGTAGTTCATCGCTTATTGTCGCCACCATCAATCGTTTCAGCTCCACGTTCAGCTTTCGTTCTAATTCTAGCTCAGATTTCAATTCACTCAGTTGCTTTTTCAAAGCTAGAACCTGCAATACAGCAGCTTGGTTTGAAAACACGCAGCAGCCACGCCTTGTGAAACCGAAAAAAAAACCAAAATAAAAAAAAATTGAAAATGAATTCCAAGATGGAAAAAATAAATAAAGGTACATATAATGCAGTAACGCTCATCATGATCAAGTTTTGACTTCCTCAACACGACTGCTTCGCAAGCACTGTGCAGCACGCCGTGTTTGGACACTTACCACCCGCACACGTAACATCAGGTCATTTTGCCTTCTTGAACTTGATGAAAACGAGCCAAGCATGGTTCAATAGGTGTCCTAATATGTTTTAGCACCTTATTGATCGTCCTAGATCAAAACTGAATTGTCCTTCTGGTAAAAGTTCAGAAAAAGCAGTTTTCTATACTTTGTTCTACCGGTGCCCGACGCATGCGAGAGTACAGTCCTTGCCAAAAAGATAGACGGATTGCGCGTGCGGTATCATAGCGTCGCGGCTGCAGAATCGCGGCAGGACCTACCAGACCCTCTCATTTGAAGCATGCTCTCTCCGCATCCCTCGTGCCGGTCTCGCAGCAATTGTGTAGTCATGGAATCCGTCTATCTTTTCGGAAAGAACTGTAAGTCTCCGATAATCCACGCACGCGACGCGGTTAAGCTACCCTAAAATGCTGATTCTGACATGTCCTGACACGTGCTGCGTGGGTTTTAACGAGTTATGCCGGGAGATCGTAAGGACACTTCAGCATCCGAGTGCTGTGTGTCAGAAAATGTCAGAACCAATACATGCAATGTACTATGATGTAAGCGAAAAAGCCAAAAATGATCAAAATGAGCCAATTACCATAAATAAGCATTGAAAAAGATGAACATTCTGGTGCTATCACTTCCGAACGTCGTACCTGTTCCGATTCTTCAATTTTTTCCCGACATCTCCTCGCATCCACTAAGATATTCGCTCCAACAGTCTGTTTATTGGAGTTTTCATCGACCAAACCAGTGCCGTACGGAATCAATTGTGGTAATTCTCGCGGCGCTTCACCTTTTCTAAACATAGTAAATGCTAAGGTGCTAACGATGAGCAACATTTAAAATAACATCGCGAGGAATACTATAGCTAATACAGTAGAAACAGAAAAAAAACAAACCTATCAGCACTAGGTGCCGCCTTGTACGGCTCCCATGGCACAAATCGTGGTTTCTTCATTTTCAACGACTCCTTCGCTGTCGGTACGTTATTTTCCGCGAATTTTCCCACCAATTCGTCATCATCGTGAAAAGAAACGTGATAGTCGTGGGCGTGATAAAGATCTACGAGGTCCATTGTTGAGAGCGGCCTGTTCTCCTCCGAAGGAGGCAGCGACCAGCCCTCTCAACGCCTGAACTAGATGTGGATTCGGACGGGATTTCGTATGGAACACAAACGCGACCATCAATGAATGCCGACCAAATCCATCGAATGAAGGTGGAAAGCTTGGAAATATAGTCCAAATATAGTCCCCTAGGAAAGGAATACGATGGTAAGACACCTATGAAAGAGAATAAGCGCATGCTGACACTGTAACAGGCACTTACAGAACATTCCTCTTCGAGGTGTTCGAAAAATTCGAAACTCGGTAGGAACTCCGTTAACCCCGGAACAAATTCACTGAAATTGTATAATCGAGGTAAGTAAGCACAACCCGCATGGATTCATTCCAAGAAAAGTCGGAGTTCTCCAGAACGCGCGCGTCATTGCGCACTCAACGAATTTATCGCTGGAGCATGACAACTGAGCACAGCCGGAAATAAAAATGTACAGAATTTCCTCAACGAAATCCTTTTCCTCAAGGATTCCCATGCTCATAGTAATGAGAAAACGATCCAGTCAAACTAAGGTATGTCAAATAACAGTTGAATCCAGGACTTTTCACTAGTTCTAGTCATACAAAACAAGAATCTGTGCTTTTGGATTGCTCCCCCACAAGCAAGTTAATCCGAACAGATTCCGACTACGCGGCTCCGCATTTGGAACTGAGTAAAATGTATTTTCAACATTGAACTCAACATTAGATACATTAATTTACTTTTTAAAAAAGAAACAACAATACTCACATGAAATGATAGTTACAACAGCTGGTTTGAATACCAATTTGAAATATTATAATATCCATCTGGAAATCTTTGCAACACTCTACAACATAACACGTGCCCTTAGTTGTACTATATATCTACTGGCACGGACTATATATCTAAAACAACGTAGTATAATTAACAAATACTTGCTAACAACAACGGAAACAATTCATAAGAACAACTACTAATACTAATTTTTGAACAAAACCAACAAAAAAAAGATGGCACTATTCGGCTAGTTTTGCCCCAAAATCTCAAAATGAAAATTTTCTCCCAAACTTCGCCTAGGGGGGTTTTCCAAGGTGCTGAACACGAAGATTGTATCCATTTTGTACCGTAACCTCATTTTTGTGGGGTTACGGTAGGTATACTGTTGGTACGGTATTCCCAAATTTTGCATGGGAATGTTATTTGGGGTGCTGATCACGAATATCGTACTTATTTTGTACCGAAACCCCATTTTTATTGGGAGACGGTAGGTATACGGTATAAAATTCAGAGAAAATGCCAACTTCGGGAAGAAAACGAGGGTGACATGCAAAATAATGTTTACAATCGTTATCAGCGCCTAAAACAACCCCTCTACGCAAAATCTGAGAGGATTCTATAAGATACCGTATCTGCAGCACACCTACCGTAAACGTACAAAAATGGAGTTACGGTACAAAATGGATACGATATTCGTGTTCAGCACCTCGGAAAACCCGCATAGGCGAAGTTTGGGAGAAAATTTTCATTTTGAGATTTTGGGGCAGAACTAGCCGAATAGTACCAAAAAGATTACTATTCAACAAGAAAAACTAACTGGACACCACACCAGGATTATCTCTTCTTGTTCTTCCTGCCGCGGGGTTTTCTTTGAGCTGGCCCACTTTGGTTCTCTCCAGATCGCATACGGAAAGGAGGCATCACATGGGACGTCTGCGAGTTCTGTGAACAGTGGTTCACCGATTTGACTCGTGTGGGGCGCACCGAACACCTGAATTAATTAAAAGCTATTGGGTAGACATCACAGTTACGCCGAGAGGGAAACATTCATTTCGTGTAAGGACCCAAAAATTACTAAGAAGCTGATGGGCCATGAACAGTAAATATAACAGCCGACTGCTTCTAGACTCCTGGATATCTATCCAGCGATGGATGGAAAATTGAGGGGATCAATTTGGAGACCCAAATCGCCGGAATTAGAAATTTCATCCCAAATTTAAATAAAGAAAAACTCATTCGAAGAAAGATAATAAAAGCAAGGATCTGAATGAAAGCCGACACAAATTTCTGTATTTTAAAAAGCAATTTTTAGAGACGCACCATTCTCGAATTTTCTGTACTTACTCGACCTCACAAATGTTCTTCGTAGTTTCGTCTATCAGACCAAAAAAAAAAACAAGAGGAGTACAAGACAAAACGAGAGAAATATTTTTCAAGTTTGGTTTCTTCGCAATTTGGCTACCAACTTGAAGCAGAACAATAAAAAAGCTTGTAGGAACAACTCACTCCTTTTTTATAACTAGCGGTGTGGAAGTAAACAATTCACTTGGTTCGAAGTGAATGTCATTGCCGTCAACGTCTGGTCTGGAAAGAGCAACATTACCATTGATTTCCAACAGGAAAGTAATTGAACAAAGCTACACCTCCGCTAAAATCGCGGCTCAGGCTGCTATACTCCGCATGGAGTGTAGCGGCCCGCCTCGCACGGCGCACACCAACATTGTTTTCCATAAATATCGATTTTGGGTCACATTTTGGGCTAAAAACCACAATAACAACAAAAATATTACGATTTGTACGCGTTCCTCTCTTGCGCAACTTGGTTTCGGACTTCATCGTTAAACTGCGGGGTGCCTGCATGTTCTTCTGATGATCCAAAGAGATCATCGCCATCGTCTTCTTTCGTAATGGTATCATCGAGATCCACTGTAATGGGTCGCTCTACAAGAATTGAGCTTGGTGTGAACTACTTCTTACAGATACGAAAGAGACAAAAAATTACTGAATTCATCTGCCAAGGTTGAAGCAATTGTTGCGCTATGCTGCAAACTGGCGCTCTTATTCTGGAACGAAAAAGAGTGGTACTACGATATAACTAGAACAATGCACAAGCACCAATTCGATTGAAACTCACAGTATCATTGAAAACGCGCCCCGTCTCCGCTGGTACAGATGATCCCACAATGGGCTGGCTTCCAGGGTTAGAGAACACACGATCAACTGCATCCTCCTTCCTCTTATTTGTCCTTCCAGAATTTTGCGTTCTGTTCATCTAGAAATCAGAAGAATATGCACCAATTCTACATCAAATACTGTAGAATGACGGTAAAAGTAGTCAACACTTGGACACCAAAAAGCTGTCACGTTGCGTTTCCAGAAAACTGAAGCAGTCGGCTGTCATTCGAACCCATTTCAGTCATTCAAATGTTAAGGTCCAGTCGCCTTGGACTCCAGCTGAGAAGCGATTCGATCGCTATTACGGTTTGTCTCACTATGGAAGACAGCTGGATACGCGAGAAAAAAGGAAAGAAGCACAAAATTGTCCAGCAACTGCAGAAAGCGATGAAAAAGACAGTAGACATTTGACTCGACCGAGTGAAATCCAGTCGAGTTTCAAATAAATCGACTTTCGAATGACCCGAAATATCGACTATTCGAAAAACCCCAAAAACCGAGTTATTTGAAACATCGTATTCGAAAAGCTCCTGAGTTATCAGAAATATCGACTATTCGAAAAAAAATCTAGTCGAGTCAAATGTATAAAACACAGGCAACACGCACAAGGGCTCAGCAATCTTCACGTTTGAAAGACAATATACTGAATAATCTGGGAAGATGATTTGTACGAACCCGTTTTGGCTCCGCAATGCACCGCTGTTTCTCCCGGCCTTTCGCTTGGTTCTCTTGTAGTTTCAGTACTGCCCGATTTGCCAGCCTCTCCTTCCTATCGGCAGCCGCTTTCACCTTTCGCATGGATTCACGCTGCTCATCGGTTCTTCGCGTTTTCTCCTTAATCAGATTTCAAACTATGAAGCCAAGAAAAACAACTCAGAGTGGTGGCGAATTACCTGTTTTCGTTTCCTTTCTTCTCGTTCCTTCTTCAGTCGTTGCTCCTTTGACAGCTTCTCTTGCCTAGCTATTTCTTCGGCTTCCTGCATTTCCTTCATGAGAAAATACTCATTCTGCAACATGGTGACACATTAGTTCTTTAATTATCACACATCAGACTCGTACATGCCACCTTTGCTGCAATCAGCTCTTCGGATTTTGTGGACAACTGGTGCTTAACCAGATGTATTTCGCCTTCAATCTCATAACCCTTGTTTTGCAGATCCATAGCTTCACTTTCTACCCTCAGCATATCGATGTGCAAAGCTTCAATTTGATTCTGAAAGGGTTTGAAGAAGACAGGTATGAAGGTTGTGTTCACCGCAAAGGAAATGAATTGAACAATTCGGAAAATAGAAAAGAAAAACCTTTGCGTCTTCGAGATCCTTGTCCATCTCACGCTTTTTGTTCTCCACATCTTGACGAAGATCCAGTAGTCTTGCATTCTATAAAGCAAATAAGCTCTGAAAATCATTTCAAGCATGAGCAGAAACGAGCATACAATGATATTTCCTTGGCTTTGAGATTCTGCCAAAAAATATTCAGAAAAAGAAAAGATCTTGTCACGATTATCATGTTATCGATACACTCATCCTTTGAGTACTTAGCTCATATAGGCACAAAAAATTGACTATTCAATCTACGAACCTCCTCGGCTAATTTCTCCTTCTTTTCTTCACATTTCCTGCGCAAATCTTCCAACTCCTCTTGCAGCGTAGCTAGATTCGCATGCTTTTCTTGAATTTTATTGCAGTTTTCTCGGTATGTATTAAGGAAACATTCGACCTTCTCCAATTTTTCCACCTGAAAATATAAGACAGCATAGACCCATAAAACAAACACGACAGCGGAGAAATTCGCGTGCCGATGGCTGGTTTTACTCGACGAGAAATATATACACCTCTGCAGCTGTCTCATCTATAGCCTTGCGACGGCATGCTTGTTGAGCTTTCATATCCTCAATTCGTTGTTCATATTCTTTCTAGAAAAAAAAACAACAAAATCCTGAATTCAGTGCAAGTAAGTGCATGAATTCAATAGAGTAAGCTACGGATAAATTAGAAGACCTACCGTCATATTTTCTAACTCCACTTCATGTTCGACTTTCTTCTTTTCAAACTCTTCCTCTAATTTTTTGAGAGCCATCTCCTCCTGAAGGCATTGCTGCTTCTTTTCCTCTAATTCTTCAGTAGTAGACTTGAGTTGAAGCTCAATTTCCTCCTGAATGAAATAATGTAAGTAATTTCCTATTATTTTTTGGCAGAAGTAGCACTTTTCCCAAAATTGTGTGAAATATTTGGCCGATAGGGAAATCCAACGGTATGGAACTGCTTGCACGCGGTGCATCACAGTAAGAATTGAGAATAAGAAGGATGATGTCAATGGAGCGCGTAGAAGCTGAGTTCCAAGGCGTAAGTGATAGTGTCCGAACCACTTGACCCTCCATTGTGCTCCTCACGGCAGGTTCTACCCTACATGCATGCCCAGCGCTCCCCTGTTCAACGATTTAATGAACGACAGGAGTTAAAGTACTCATCAGTAATATTAAACAGCAAGAGCTCAGCATGTAAAAAAGATATGCATGGATTTTTCGATTTGAAATGAAGCTGCTTGTTTGACAGCAAATTCCCATTACAGCGTCTGATAGCCCACAACCTTATAACACCACCTATGATAAGTACCTTACACAAACCTGCAATTGGGTTTCTGTGGCAATTTGGGACTCCAGCTCCTTTAGCTCGTGACCGCTTTCTTCTATCTCTTTCTCAAGGTCAGCTATCTTTGATGATAACTCCTCTAGTTGGGCGGTGTTCGCTCCGGACTCGTTAATTAGCTAAAAGATGGGCTAGAAATTGGAAGTTGTTTGAAAAAAGAATCTATGATGCTCTTGGGTACAACATAGTGTGAGTCCCTAATATGAAGCAAAGATAAAGTTTCAACGATTACAGTCGATATGATAAGAACCTAAGAAAATGCTCTGATGTCTCAGAGAAAATGCGATTGCTACCTTTTCTTTTTCAGCTTCGAGTAGTGACAGCTTCCTTTGTAGTTCTTCTGCATTCAGCTGCAGCGCTTCTAAAGAAAAACGAGAAATGCGCTGCTGTGAAGAATGACAAGATTAATCCTGTGTATATACAGACAAATCATGCGAGGCAGGCGATGAACACAACCTTTTTATCGTCTTCGAGCGACAACCATCGCCAGAATTTCCAGAAACAAAACGAAAATTCCTTACAAAAATAAGAGCGGCAACTCTAACAGGTACGCACAATCAAGTCTTCAGAATATATAAGAGAAAGAAAGGAAAAATTAAACAAGAAAAGAAACCTTACCATTATCGGCATCCAACGCGGCCAACAGTTCCGTCTTCGCAGCCAATTCTTCCGACATTTTAATTCTTTCTTTTCGCAAATTCTCTAGCGCTTGCACTTCAGCAACGATTGCCTATGGTACGACATTCAGAGAAACAAACTAGGAAAGAATGATCAAACTAACCGTCATATCAAATGAGTCGCGTCGACCCGATAGTTCTTTCTCAATGGTTTCCTTCATCACGTAGACGTCTGGAAATATGATGTCTTAACGAGGCTGCACATGCAGATTGCAGGCAGTAGATAAAATTACAGTTCCTTGGTAGCAAAAATTTGGAGAAAAAAAAAAGAAACACGCACAAGGGCAGGGACTAATATCGCTTCTATCACGATACCGGAGAAAAAATCGCAAAAAAAAAGGATTGGGAGCTTGTAGAAATAAGAAAATCGCAAAAAAAAAAGAACTTGGGCGAGTAGAAACAAAATGACGCCCACCTGACACAAGATCTGACTGAACAGATGCAGGTTGCTTCATAGGGTGCATGTCGTCCATGAGCTGCTTCTCCTTGTTTGCGATATTTGAGATACGCGTGCGTAACTCAGCCAGTTTCGAACGAACTATAAAATGAATAGCAAACTCGTAACTGGAAACTAGCAATTACGCTGTAATTCTGAATAAAGAAAATAGCAGAGTTAATTTCGCCCACCATCATGGACAGTTTTAGCCTGAGAAACGCGTTTTACTTCGTGGGCATCCACTTGCGAGGACAACGTCTTCACTCTGAAGAAGTCGAATTCATAAATTCAACTGGATTGTATCTAACATAAATTGGTAATGGTGAATAGAGTGTTGACCTTGCAATGTACAGTGGGCGTCGATGGCGGTGGCCTTTTTACGGCCTCGAAAAGCACGCGGCGCAACCGCACCGCTCACGATGGAATTGTCGTCACAGTAGCGAATCTGGGTTTACTCGATAGTTGTTCATTACGTTTGATGTTAACTAATGAGAAAAGTAACCAATAATCAAGGAAGCCCCCGTAGTTTGTTGTCCCGGAGAGGACTCCTGCTCGAGCGGCTCGGTCGCGCACCGTGGTTTTCGATGCCGCGGAAAGCCCATCACCATCAACGGGGGGCGAGCTGTTTATCCCCTGGGGGCGTGGCCTATTTCGGATAAACCGCTACAGTATGGGATAAACCGCTACACTATGGGATAAACAGCTACATCACCGGATAAACAGCTACACGGCTGGATAAACCGCTACGTTCCGGAAACCCGTTATACTTCACTAGTTTCACTACCATTCTGCCCAAAAACCCCAAAACGATCATGCTTCTGCAGAAGAGATGATTTAGATATCTAATGTTTAATATTTTCTATAAATACAAATTCCATTCAGAAATATACGTAAGGAAACCTGTTCGTTCAATTTTTCCATAATCAAAAACAAAATATGTTTAAAAATGATGATCAGTGAAAATCGGTTCAGGAGCAACATTTTTGACTAACAGCTGAATTCGGATAAACAGATGCACTGAGGAGCTGTTTATCCGAAAATTCCGGATAAACAGCTCCACTATGGAGCAGTTTATCCGGAGTGACCTCTTGACCCATGCAGGTGTTAAGAGGCGGCATCACTTTGGGGATAAACAGCTACACACCCACCATCAACGCCCACTGTATTAAATATTTCCAATATCCGAATATTCGATTTCGAATAAGTCGAAATTTAGAAAGTCCTTAAAAGGGAGAACACTTCAGCACCGTGAAAAGGTGAGAAATGCTATAGAGCCTCTAGCTTGTTGAATATTCCTGCTTTTCTCGAATGGGCTTTCGGGGTACTAGCCCAGCTTTCCATGTTCACTTTACTTCTATCCGGCCAATACTATAACGGTAAATAACTTTGAAAAACGACACAAACGAACTGGTTAAGATTTTCCGTCAGCTTTTCCTTCAACTCGATTCGCTTCCGCTCAGCATCATCACGTTTTTGTTTGCGCTCAGCTTCCGACGATTTGTAGCGTTCGAGTTCCTCTTTTAGCTTTGTGATTACATCCTTAAAAGTATGAGTTCAGTGCCATAATCATAGGGCGTAGATATAGACAAACTCACTCTCCATTTTCATTATATTTCAATAAAGTTCTTCAAAAAAAAAACTCACCTGTTTCATTGAATTGAGTCTTTGAATTGCGTCCAGAGACGATTTGTCTGCATCTGCGCGAGATTCGAAGACATTAAATTGTGCTATGAAATTGTTCATTTCTGCAAATACTGCAAGCAAATACTGCTGAAGCGTCAAGCGAATATCAAGCGGAACGATATGAAGTATAAGGCAATGCAAGTAAAGACGTAAAAACAACGAAAGAGAATGGATTAGCGGTACAACAACAGGAACCACAAGATTTTCGTGCATAAAAATTGATCAAAACTAGTTTAAAATATGCAAAAATCAATCCATCGTTAGAAATCTACAGTGGGCGTCAATGGCGGTGACCCGTCTGCGGCCTCGCAAAGCACGCGGCGCGACCGCGCCGCTCACGGTAGAATCGTCGCTGCGGAGGCGAATCTGGGTTTTCATGATAGTTGTTCATCACATTTGATGGTAACTAATAGGAAAACTAACTGACTGTCAAGAAGAACCCATGGTTTGATGTCCCGTAGAGAATCCCTGCTCGAGCGGCGCGGTCGCGCCGCGCGCTTTGCAAGACCGCAGACGGGTCACCGCCATTGACGCCCACTGTACATATGTTTTAATTTCAGTGAATTCTGATCTATTCAAAGAGATGTTGCGATATGCACGTAAGGATTCCGATCGCTGAACGAGATATGAATACAGGAGATTTCAGAAAAGTGGGCCCGTTCGCACGCTTCGCACCATGTGCTTCGTGACACTCTGATCGTCTGCGCATCCGCCGCACCGACATCGCAGTTCTCATTCTCTATCGATCCTCCCGCTTCCTGTTCAGACCTTCCAGATGGGTGGTGCAATGCGTGCGAGCAGATCCACTCCACTGAAGTCGGCTGCACATCATTCGTAGTGCGAAATTCCACAAACATCTAACTGATAAGCATGATTTCGACTAGAAGTTGCAGCAATCTCTCCTGTCACATCTCCTGAACATATTTGAACAGTCCTTCTCAAAAAGATAGATTCCGTGGCTGCAGAGTCGCGGCGAGACCTGAACTAGAGATGCGGAGAGAGCATGCTCCAAGTAAGAGAGTCGAGAAGGTCCCGTCGCGATTCTGGAGCCGCAACGCTAAGAACCGCACGCGCGATCCGGGGTGTGGATCATGATGCGGCGAAATGGAGCGCTGTCTTCCCGGCCTTTGGCGTCAACTTTTCCCCACTCAAATTTCCGCAAGCAAGTATGGTGAAATCGCGCGCAAATTAGTGCGAGTTGGCCCTGAAGGGCAGGGCGAGGGTTTGACTGAACCAATCGCAGACTCATTGCCCACCCACTTTTGGGTGCGGTCAAGATGCGGCAAAAGTGGGTGGGCACTGTGTCTGCGATTGGTTCAATCAAACCCTCGCCCTGCCCTTCAGGACCAACTCGCACTAACTCGCGCGCGACTTGCTCATGCAAATTTGAATGCGAATGGGGACGAGTAGGCGCCGAAGGGCGGGAAGACACCGCACCATTTTGCCGCATCTTGACTTACACTCCGCAATCCGTCTATCTTTCCGACAAGGACTATATAGTGAGCGTCGATGGGAGTGCATTTTTCGCGGACTCGTGAAACATGCGTCGCGACGCTCAATCTGGAATCGCCTCCGTATGCGGTGATAAACTATGAGAAAAACTCAGATTTGCCCTACGCGGCGATTAAAGCGAGAGCGGTGCGGTCGCGTCGAGAGCTTCCTGAGGCCGCGAAAACGCACTGTTATTGGCGCCCACTGTATAATCTGTTCCCTGAAACGTACACTGCAGATCACGCTCCAATCGAACGAGGTGACGTGGCAAGCGCGGTCAATCAGCGATTCGTTAGCAGCAAGTGATCGGCCTTTCGTGCCACGTCGCCGCTTTCGATTGGAGCGTGATCTGCAGTGTTCGTTCCTAGGAACAGACTGTATGTGCCCGGCATTGGAAAGGGGGACTGTATATAGTCTTTCCAAAAAATACTTGCCTCCCGCTACACTGCGCGTCGACTGAGCCACGTCACAGCACGTATGATAATGCGTAGGAGGCGCGGCGCGGCTTAGCAGACGGGCGGTGGATGTCGGAGGCAAGTATTTTTTGGGACGACTGTATATACAGTGCGTTTATCAAGAGACGATAGTTGGAGAGGTACTAGAGGAGAAAAGAGCGACAAACTAAAGTGTGTGTATATAGGATTCGGAGAGATGAGCGAGAATGGAAGACATTAGACACAAATATTCGATTGTCCTGGGTTTTGAAACAAACTGTAGAGAGGAAAGAAGAGTTTCGTTATGCTTGATATACAGCAAATACTCAAACGATCGGCTTCTCCTGAACAAGTCCATAGCTCATTCCATTTTTCAAGATTGATTGACTCACGCAATACCGGCAGGTATAATAAGGAGAAAAGCCGAAGGAAAAGAACACTTCTAAAAAGTGTTCAACATTCAGGAATATGTCGTGACGTCACACAAGGCTCCTTTCACGTGTAATTCGTTTTGACACGTTTGACCTGTTGAACAGCGCAGTAAACATGGCAGAACTGGTGCGGGCGCCAACCGGCTGCTTTGATCTCCACCCCCAACAGTGATCAATCATCGATCAGTCGATTGGCTTGGCTCCATCGATCGATGACTGTTCGGCTTGCTATGGTTCCAGTTATGTCTACTTGGTACAGCGAACTCCAAACGGGCGTAGACAAAGGGCGGGACCGCGGCGCGGCGTTCCTGGGCAGAGACACGAGGGCTCTGCATACTGGCTCTGGTTGTCTGCTTCTGCCAGCAGCAGAGAAACAGAGTGCCGCAGCAGATAACCAGAGCCAGCATGCACAGCCTCTGTGTCTCTGCCCAAGAACGCCGCGTCGCGGTTCTGCCCTTTGCCTACGGCCGTTTGGAGTTCACTGTACATCGCTCTACACTCTTCATAAATGTGTACGCTGATGGAAGACTAAATTAATTCCCATGTTTTCCTAATAAGGCCTGGATTCATGGATGTTTACGGATAAGTCATGACCCTTCCCCTCGTTTCGCTCCATTTATGAGAGTCCCGTTTCCCCAGCAGCAGCAAGAGCGGGAGAGAACGTGCTCTATATTCACGTCCAAACGAGTACATACACAGTCTCCTTTCATTGTTTTCCAAGGAATTACCTAATGTAGTACTAATAAACAATTGTTGTGTCGCGTAACGGTGCCAGTGCACCGGCTGCATGAGGACAGGTGATCATGCAATAGCACTATTTGTACTTGATACCGTATATTATTAATATAAGGTCAAAGTGAGGCAGGTAACCTATTAGGCGAATCACACAGCCCCTGTGTAGCAGTAGATTGGCTAAGGTTTTATGCAATTTACCTATAATCCTCTTCAGCCCTGTATTCCTCTCTCTTTTTATGGACCAACAGCAGGTCCAGGATGCATCATTGAGATTACCCATGATAAAGGGGTTAACAGAGTCAAATTTACCGTTCACCTGGCACCTATGAACATGCTTGCTTACACGTGACGTTGTGCATACCCAGCTGTTACCACTGGGTAATCGTGCTCATGGAAATAAGATCACTCATCCTTCCAATGATCAATCCAGGCTCAGTGCTTGAAAAAAAAACTGTATACAGCGCTTAGTCTCGAGTTTTAAATGTCGACCATAGCTGTTATTCTCCCTCACACCCCCCCCCCCATTTTCTAAAGAAATGACATTTTCCTGATGCAGTAATCTCAAAATCCTAGGAATAATAACCAGCATTGAGCATTTTAACAAGAAAAAAGTGCAGAGCAGGTGTTAGTTTCGCCAAGTAATTATTGTCTCATTGAAAGAACATATGCACCAGTAGCGCTCATAGTGCAGAATTCATAGGTATTGTCTTTGTTCCATTAACATTTAGCAGATGAAAAGTGTGTGGACTTTTTGGTCTAACAGTGAATTGGACTTATAGGCCAATAAATGAAATGAGCTATGACCTGCGTAAGCCTAACTGCTCTCCTCATGTTTATCTCTTTAGCTTCTACAAATTTTTTCCTTCTGATATTTGCGGACTCAAAAAAAAAAAGCTTCAG
This sequence comes from Ancylostoma ceylanicum, assembly GCA_000688135.1. NCBI lineage: Eukaryota > Metazoa > Nematoda > Chromadorea > Rhabditida > Ancylostomatidae > Ancylostoma > Ancylostoma ceylanicum. The sequence continues at coordinate 178,716 of JARK01001477.1, forward strand.
GGACACTTCGTACGGAGTATAGCGCCTTCTGCTATCGTCATTCTACGTTGGGATTCATGAGCATTCCCGGGAATTCGAATGAAGCGAAACTTCTGCTATTCGAATAATTTGCATGTTGCCAAAATTCGATTGTTTGAATACTGGACAGAAAAATTTGAGTACCAATGTTAAAGGCAGCACCCACGGAAATCCTCAGTTTCGAGCTGAGCCATTCTCCGCGTGGTCGGCTGTCAGACAATCACAATGGTAACTTGAACACAGAAAAAAGCAGCCTCTCTGCGGAGATACTGCCGTGGACACGGATGCAAGCATGGTCATTTTGGTGTCCGCCACGCCAGTTAACGCTACTGATTTAGCATGCTACGAGTGGTTTAGCCCTGTGTATCATGTTGTATGTGAAATAGTGTACAGTGTAGGGCATGGAATGCGCACAATCCACAAGAATTCGTGACGCTACGCGCGTATACCTTCAGCGTAAAACTCGTCCGCGCTGTGGACGCATGGGAAACTGCGCCTTCATTTCTCGTCTTCCAACGTGTTTCACGTTGTTCCATCACTGCCTATGAGTTCATCGTCCCAGGAAACCTTGAAATTCAGCAAAATCTCCAACACAAGAATTTCCGTGGCTGCTGCCTTTAAGTAGGCGCCGATGGCGGTGGTCTTTCTGCTGCCTTGGAAAGCAAGCTGCGCGACCGCGTCGCTCGAGCAGGAGTCCTCTCCGCGTCAACAAGCTATGGACTTTCTTGATAGTTAGATAGTTTTCTTCTTAGCTAACATCAAGTAAACCACTATCAAGAAAACCCAGATTCGCCAAAGCGGCGACGATTCCATTGCGAGCGGCGCAGTCGCGTCGCGTGCCTTTTGAGGCCGCCAAAAGGCCACCGTCTATTGACGCTCGCTGTATAGCGGGAAGGTTCCAAGCTTCCCGCTCATTTATAGTTGACGGATGTGTCGAGGAAAATGCCACATATCCTGTAATCCTTTGTATTATTTGTGACTGCTGACTACGACGAGTCGTTTAGAGAAATTACACGCATACAGCCTGGAAAACTCGTCAATTCTATTACAGATAGGGGGGTAGATCATAATCTTCTAGAGATGTTTGTGAATCTCTACATTGACGAGATTTCTTTTGATTTATATCGATTTTGGGTGGCCAACGCCACGGCTAGGCGTCGCTCGCAATCGATATGTTTCAAAGGCAATAAATCGATATGTATCAAGCAGTGGCGGACGCAGGGGGG
>JARK01001477.1:195371-205535 GCA_000688135.1 Ancylostoma ceylanicum
ACACCACCCCCCCCCCCCATCTTCCCAAAATTGGCCACCAAATTTCCTCTGGAATACTTTATGGAATCGGTAAAACTGTATCCCACTTTTCCACGCAAAGATCTGGCTCAATTTTTCTGAGATTCTCCAAGAAATGCGCTCTGCCATGTTCATCAAGTCAATAGAAGAGACAGGTAGACAAGTATCTGAGCGATTCTACTTACTGATTACTAAATATGAATGTATTGTACTAATATAACTGAGTGACTCCTGCCTTCCAGGCAATTACTGATTGTCTTCCATTTTCTATGTGTTGTATTGTAATCTTATATTGTATCTATAAATCCGCGCAGTACAGCCACGTAAGAATAAATAAATAGGTAATAATAAGTAAATCAAAAAATAAATACAACTTGTTTCAAATTGGTCAATATTCCAACTTTATTATTTTTTCCAATTAATCCATCTTCTTGCTTTTCTTCATTCTACAGGATGCACTAAAATTATAGAGAAAGCATATGCGCGGACAAATTGACACCCTATTAGAAGCCTTCGGTTTATTCTGTGCGTTTCTTGGTTTCATTATTCCAGTTTGTTCATACTTATCTCATTCAAGAATGGAAATACGTCATTTCTAGAATGGTCAGGCGCTCCTGTCAACGCATTTCAATCACTGAGCTTCATCGCCGAGGCTTTTTGGCACGCGAGATCCACCAGCACCTTCGAATGCATCAGAGTCTTATCTATAGATCTATTAGACACTGCAAGAGTCTAGGAACCAAGGATGATAAATCTGGACGATGTCTGCATGTATCTGTGACCACTACTCGTAATCTCAAAAAGGTACGCGAAAGAATTCGTGGGGACCCGATGCGCTAACTTCACCGGATATCACGAGAAATGGGCATAAAACAAAATTCGATGAGAAGAATCTCCCGCAAGCTGGGCACTGGGCTAATGGTCACTTCAGAAACCGCTCTTGGGCGTCCTAACAAGACGTAGCCCCCCCTCCCGTTCGCAAGGCCAGAATGGTGCAGAACTGGTGCAAAACCGACGCAGAAGCCTGCTCAAAACCTCGCCGCTCTGTGGATTCTCTGAAGGAAGCCCTGGAGAGACGTAGGATGAGCTCGACGCACCATACTTGTGTGCCATAGTCGATGCCTTCCCGAAGCGCCTCAAGGTCTGTATCAATGCCAGCAGAGATAATTTTGAATTTTATTGTTGTGTTTGATTTACAATAGAGCTGTAAATATTGTTCCATCGTTGGTTTCTCGAAATTGGTACATTTTCGCTCTAAGCGATTTGCACACCTTTTTGCAATAATTATGGCGCACCCTATACTTCAACTTCTTTCTTATTGATACTTTGTCCCGTTCCACGGCGGGGTCCGCTTTCCTGATCATTTAGCGCCATTTTAATTATTTTTTGAATGTTCGTTTTCAATCATCTAATACTAAATATGATACTTTAAAGCTGAGAGCCCAGTTTTTCTCACGCCTATTCCCATGCCTGAGCCTCTCTACGCTCGCCACCGAATGCAACGTGTACTACTCGTGTTCATCTTCAGATCAAACAGTTTTCTCCCAAACAGCACCCCCATAAGAGAGACGTACGCAAGCAGTCTAGACGTTCGCATTTAAGCATGTATGAGTTCTCTGAGATCCTCTCGCAAATGCTCTATAATTACAGTAATCACCGCTATTAGGGAGGTGATGTTTGTACAAACTTCAACGCAAGTTGCTGTTTGAGTTTGAGCGGATTAGTGGCCTCACTCACGGTGGACGAGTTTCACAGGCGTAACGTGGTATATTTTGCCCTATTTACTATCTCATTACTTTTAACTGCTTATTCACACAAGCTCCAAATCTACACCTTTCTCCGGTGAACTCTTCCGCTTTACAACTTAATAGGAATCCCTGGTGATTGGCCAGTGGCTGCTTGGTTACTCCTAATTGGTCTAATATTCTTATTTTTAATGGTCGCATCAAAATTATAATTATGAAATCAAAATTTACGTAAAACAAAAATTTAAATTATTCAGAATTACAAAAGCTAGAAAAATAGAAACCGTATCTAAAGGTGAGTCACCGTGCCTCATCGCTGAAAGTGAATCACCGGTACCTCACCTACTCTAAGATATAAAAGTCATTGTGAAATATTACTAGTCATGTCAGCTTTTCTGCACGTTGGTAAGACGATGACGTTAACACTGGAATCAGTGAGTCACCGGTGCCTCACCGATTTTCAAGTGTATTACCTAAATATTTGGATGTAAAACGAACGGCAAAACGTGACGATGAGCATATTTGCGCTCCAGTAGCTGTCTCTTCCCTGTGGAAGACGTGCCAACTAGTGGTACACCACGGGTTAAGGTGAGTCACCGGTGCCTCACCTTCTCTCAGATATGAAGGTCATTGTGAAGCATTACTGTCCACATCAGGTTTTCTGCATTCTCAATGGCGTGCTTTTCTGTAGAAAATGAATCATATTGTTGGTAAGACGAAGGCGTTAACACTGGAATCAGTGAGTCACCGGTGTCTCACCGCTTTCCAAGTGTATCACCTGAATATTTAGATGTAAAACAAAGGAGTATACGAGCATATTAGTAGCTGTTTTTCCAGTAGCTGTTTTTTCTCTGTGGAAGACGTGTCAAGTAATGGTACACTACGGGGTGAGGTGAGTCAACGATGCATCATCTGGATTCAGATGTGCAGATCATTATGGAAAAACAGTTGTCATGTCGAGCTTTTCTGCACTCTGTGCACTTTCCTATAGAAAAAGGGTCACGCCGTAGATAAGACGGACGAATTACCACTGGAATCAGTGAGTCACCGGTGTCTCACCCCTTTGTGAAATTGCTATCATCCATGATTTTTTTGCGTCTCATCTGCTTTTCGATGCTGGGTGCGCTTTTCTGTAGAAAATAGATAATGTCTTTGTTAAGATGGAAGAGTTATCATTGGAATCAGTGAGTCACCGGTGTCTCACTCCTTCGCGGAATTGCTATCATCCACGAATTTTTCGTATCTCATATCATGTCAAGCATAGTGGCACTCCAAAATGTGCTAGTTTTCCTGTAGGAAATAGATGAGGTCATGGATAGGGCTGCTGCACTGGCCAAAGGACTTGTTATGTCTACCATAAATCAAAATTTCAAAGCAACTACAAGAATATATCCTGTACAGTTACCTAGAAGCCATCTGTTCTGGCTTAATGACATTTTGCATGGATTATTTCTGTGTAGTTGTCCTTGCAAAATCCCTTATAACTTGGAGGAGGAACTCATTTTACCAGTCCTGTGCTATAAACATCTTCTCATCAGGCATAGCAATTCCCAAAAATACATGGTGTGTTTCAAGTCCATGGTTTTAGTGGATAAAAAAATTAACGATCTTGTCTAGAAGCCTTCTTCCACATGCCCAAATGACGCAAAATTCTTTCAAGAAGACTCATTTCATTATAGGGTAAGGTTGAGAACCTTTTACTTGTACTTACAGTACTTATTTGCCCAGTTCACTTGTGGTTTTTTTTTGTACGTTGCTACATTTTGAATGCAAGTTTGCAAAATTCCCTAAGATCGTTTTGGAGAAAACTACAAAAAAAAACTACATATGTTGTTCTAAAGGTGTCCTACTACATACAAAATACTGTAGTTCACAGGATTCTAGTTGTAGTCACATTAGTTACTGTCCAACTGTGACAGGCCTTTGCAGAAGGGAGGGGGGGGAGAGGAGAAGAGGGGCGCAGCAAAAAAAAACTGGGGTCTCCATCAGTAAGGAGCTCAAACGACTGAGATTTCAAATATAGGTTCCTCAAAGAATTGCGTTCAAAATCAACTAACTGGTATCTAATTCAGTTTAGACCTGGAAAAATAATAAAAACAAGGTACTAAAAGTAAAATGATGTCAGATTTTCATCTACTTTAATGTTAGCTTCGGAAACATTGTTCTGGATCGAAAATCCAGGGTTTATTCTCTAGATTTTTGAGAGGAATAAAATTTTAGATTTTTTATCAGAAACTAATTAATCAAGGTCTAGTCGAGCCCGGTTTCACGAAAAATCAAAAAAAAAATAGGATAATCCGCAAAAACGTTCTCCTTTATGACTTTATGACATACTCAAATGATGGATAGTTGTTAATAAATCCCCTAATGGGACCCAGAATAATCCTGTGGAGCTCTTGCCGGGGATATATAGACTCCCGGATTGCATAAACAGGATGAAACCTACAAGATGAAATGGATATACTTCCCCGAATGGCCCATATTAAGACGGAAGGCGCAGATGGTTATGGGTTGGAGCGCTGTACCTGGGGAGGGCGCTGCAGCCGAGCCCTGTGATTGGTCAAACCATCTAACTGACGAATCACAGAGCAGCTCGGAGAACACGTCCATCCTAATAAATAGGATTTTTAGAAGCTTCTGCGGAGAGTCAATAAATCCTATCGTTTTTCGTGAGAACGTGACTTACATAACAGGAGTATATGAACAATTAGGGCAATTATTTGAAGAAAACGAAAACAAAAATAAAATATTTATATTCAAGCATAAGTAGTTTAAGTATAGTATCAATATTTAAGTATGACTTGAGCAAATTTATTAACATCATTTAATCTTTCAGGTATAGATGAATATACATTTCAGTACTCTTTCAGGGCGCTTGTCCTTCATAGAAGTTAAGTACATGACGTTATGCCGGAAATATCTTTCAGCTTAATTAGAAAAGGGAAATGGGTTAACAGAGAGCATCATCATATGCGGAAAGATTAGCGCAAATTTCATTCGCAGTAATGTTTCTCCTAGTTAATGGTTCACTAGATGGGACAAGAATTTTCCCAGCTTTTCTGGAATTATACGGATACTCGTCCTCTCACTTCACCAGGCTTTTTTGAGTAATGAGTTCCGTGCCAAAAATAGAGGAAACAATTATAGTTTTTCTATTCCCTGACGTAGTTGATGGTTTGGATAGTTTTTACATAGAATAGCTCAGATAAATCGTTTCCGGCCATCGTGGATTCTCGAATTGAAATAGATAATGGGCAATGTGGACGGCGCTAAGTATGCCCGTCCGTAGGATGCGTCACGCATTCGACTTCATCTGAGAATCGTGGAGGCATGAATGCGTATGTGACGTTAGAAGACTTACCCAGAACACCAAGAACAAGTTGTCAGCCCACTTTGCCCCAAAGCAACTTGCAGACAACCTTTTAGTTAGCAAATCGTATTCGACAAGTCTGACGTCATCATTCTGTTCAGAATCAGCTTGTCACGAACCTATTCTTCCAGCAACTTGTCAACGAGGAAGAGCCAACACAAGTTGTCGACTACTTTCTTACAGAAACCACTTGCCAGCAGTGGCGGACGCACCCCCGAGAATGGGTCGCCGAATTTTCAAATTTGCTTTACAGAACAAATAAAAGCTTAGTATTCGTATATTTTTGACTGCTTATTTTTACTATAATTTTTAGATAATTTTCATCAATTTTTTTCCAATATTATAATTGACATTTTTATTAATCTTATTTTCCATCCGGGTCCCCAAAACAGCGGAGACCCCAATTTTTTCCCACGCCCTCCCTCCCTATCACTTTCTGCGTCTGCTACTACTATTATATGTACTTGTCAGCAAGCATTTTAGTTGCAAAGGTTGCAATTTGTCAACAACAGTTTAGCAGAACAACTTGTCGACAACGGAGAGTAAAAGCAAGTTGCAGGGTGGTTTTCTCATCCGCGTGATATACGATGTATCCAGGGGTGGTGAAGATACTTATGGCATCTACCAATCTACTAATTCTCATTTCTATATTTCTATATTTCTCTATCTACATTTCGTTAATTTCTGTATTTATTGTTTATTGTTTATTGTTTATTGTTTACATGAGACATCTCATGCGATCAGTGCAAAGACCAGTTACAATTACAAATGTACAATTATGTAATTACTTACTTACTTAATTCCATATCCATATTCTCTTCTTATTTCCAGTTCCAATTAATCATTAAACCTTCCTAAATCTTTCGTCTGCCTAAGCCCAGTGTTACCTAAAACGCCAGCGGTTTGTCTTCAAAGCCCAGTCAAAAACATGTGAGACCAGCATTAGTGAGCGCTAGCCCATGTAACGCTGTTTCCTTCTGGAAAAGCTGCTCAAGCCAACAGAGAACTAGGCTAGTTTTTCCCTACGTCTCTCTGGAAAATGATTGACGAGCGCCTTGACGAAGGATTATTGCTCAGCGCAGAATACTTTCTCCAAAAATGCCCACCAGAGGAACATATGGGGCTAGAGGAGAAGCAGGAACTTAGGCGTGCGTTCATGGAAGAAGTTATATGGTGGGCGTGGAACGAGCACGACTCCGGGCATCGACGCTTTGTGTGTCGGCCCATCGTCAGCTGCGGCAGGATGCGGCTTATTATTCTGATTTTTTATTCAATTATTCTCCTAACATTCAGCAATAAATCATCGCAGCGGTTCGAATTATGTATAAGATGAGCATAACTCTCTTTGCGTACATTTACACCCACATCAATAGAAAACCCACGAAAAGTGGACCACTTTCCAGCCTTTGAAAACGACTTGTTGTCGAAACAACGGCCAATAAAAGTGTCTTGATAACAACCTGTGTGGCATAAAAACATAGAAGTCGTATCTACATGATGCCCAGGTCTTACGACAAGAGAACATGGAATTTAGTAAAAGATTAGTTATTCCGCCTCACAATTGGCTATCTCTATTCGTTACCTTTGCACGTTAATGTATCCCACCATAACTTTCTTCGTTTTGTGGATATTGTGGACTCCTGTTATCAATCTTTTATTGGCGAGCTTTCGATGTTTAACACCCTAGTCAGGCCTAGAATACATTGCAACATATCATCGAGCACTCATGACAACAATGATGTCAGAGGGGAATGAGCAACTAGACTGACCAGGATAGGCAAACCAGATGACAAACAGCGCAGCATGCGAGTCAGTAGAAGAATGAGAACTACAGAGGTTGCGACATAGACCATAACATTAACATCGTGACGGTGTCTCTTATATCGCATCCTCTGTAGTTCTAATTCTTCTACTGATTCGCTTGCTGCATTGTTTCTCATCTGCTTTGCCTAGCCTGGTCAGTCTAGTTTCTCATTCCTCTTCGAAACCGTTGTTATCATGAGTGCGAAACGATGTTTTAATGTATTCTATGCCTGACGAAGGTGTTAATACATAACAGACAATACGACCCACCGGTGGGCCGTACATATTTTAACCCTTTTCTCTTCAGTGGACTTCCCACAGATTTTGCATATATAGGTAAATTCACACGCTGATCACGAATATGATATCCATTTTGTACTGTAAGGCATGTAGTGTAGAAACACAGTAGGCACACTTTAGGTACTGTAGATGTATTTTTCCCAGAGCCTAGTGAAACCATGCACAACAGGGTTATTTGACATGCCAAACACGGAAATAATATCTCCTTCGTACCGGAAGGCATTTTTATGCGGTTACTGTAGAAATACTGTAGGTACAGTTCCTACAGTATGGATACCGTAGCGCGGTCTGAGAGCTTTAGCGTATGAAACAAGCTTCATGTTCGTAATATAAGTCCTTGGGAGCGTCTCGTGTGCGGAAATTGGGCACAAATTCGCGTTGGCTCAGAAACGAAAAACCTGCATTGTCACGAATGTGTTGAGCACTGAAAGCTCGCCAATGAAAGATTGAAAACAGGAGTCCACAATATCCACAAAACGAAAAAACTTATACTTAATGAGGCTCTGGGACGGCACCACCTTACCATATCTTACCATAATTCAATCTCCATCCACAACAATTTTCTCTTGATTTTAGTTTACTATGCATAGGAGGAGGCAGTAAGCAACTGGTTCAACGTCCACTTCAATGCAAAGTCAAACTTATATAGAGTCAAGCAGTCTCGTAATGATCTCCACTAGTGAACTCAGACCGCAAAATATATGGAAATATGAAGAAAATACTTAAACTTTTTAATTTGACCCGCCTTGAACTAAACCGGAATTCTCCTAGGTCTACTAGGTTTCCTTAACACCACCTGATTTGTGACCCTTTCATCAGTAGTTCCCAAGGAGACTTCGGAAGCACCTAATCAAGATATGAAGAGAAGCAATAAGGTGTAAATAGACGAAGTGCTGCACATAGTACGAGATCCAATAGAAATAAACAAAAGGTAGTTCGGAGCGTAGCTGCAATTGACAGCCTACCATCCACGCGGGCAAATGCATGTTTTTTCGATAAAGGTTCAATTAGCCACGTTTGAGTAGGCGACGCAGAACTATGTATGTAATCAGATCTCTTAAATTCTGCAGCTGCCACGATAGCATCTGGTTCCTCTGGATTTTCTCGGTGCAAAAGTCATGCAAATTGAATTCTCAGTTTTTGTAGGAGAGTTGAAAATGAATGCAAAGATTAAAAGTTTTTTTTCTCAACAGTTGCAGGTGTTAGTGTTGAATGACATCATGGTGGTAAAGCTCGCCGGCACTGTTCCGGGACCTTTGCTCTTGTTGCAGTGCTATTTCAAAGCGCTAATTATATCCCTCTCAACAAAATCTGTTTATCGGAAACGAGTGAATGTATCCAAATATCCAATTAGACGCGTACTTTATGTAGAATTTCATTTTCGCGAGAAGGGCGAGATTTCGTACACAAGACCACAATCCGCTGCGCCAAAACCGAAGGCTCATAAGCCCAAGCGCAGGGACATTTATGGTCTGGTACCCTAGAGAGTGCGTCTGTGACTATGTCTGCAATCACGGCTGCGAAGTGATTTCGGCCGGCAAAATTTAAACTTGGTTTCAGTAATCCTGAAATAATCAGCAGGTTAATCTAGTGACTTTACATCGGTGGGTTCCGCCTTATTTGCCAGGACTCTCCACGTAAATCACGTTTTTCGCGCCGATTTCTCGGTAAACTCCGGCTAACTTTCCCCTAAATTTCCTGTAAATTCCGCCTATTTCCCTCGGGATTCCTCACACTTTTCCAGCAATTTAGGCTGAGTTTCCTAGGAATTCACGCGAAGACCGCCGGTGTGAAACAAATGTACTGCGGTTTTGATCCTGGTTTCGATACCACCCAATAACTACAGTCCCAGTCTATGCATATATGAATACCTAGGTCACGGAGGAGATAAATGAGAAGTCATCAGAAGCCCATTAAAAACTAGGTCCAAGCCCTTTTATTGTGTGGTGGAAGCATATAGCATAGTTCTCGTTAGTCCGCACAACATATGGATCTCGTAAGTTCAACCACCAGCTAATTGCATACGAGTTCCCATAGGTGCCAAACTTTTCATTTCTGATGTACATATTTTCTGTTTACCAGGTGTGCATTTGTTGCCCTGGATTTTCTTTCATTTAATTACCGAATCCCACGTGATTTATTTACTGTTTTCACGCACAAGTTGCTACTCACGACCTTCTCCTCTAGTAGATTGCTCCCGTGTGAACTGATGTCCTTATGGACCACGCCCAATTACATTTGCTTTTTTGCTAGCGGTCAGTCTTCTGAGGATAGAGTTGCAACATTGCACCATTTCTTTTACTTTTGCATCAAGGGTGGCAAATACTCTCAGCCTTAACCAACGTCCTTCTCCTCACATATAGTGGAATTCCCCATGATTAATAGTGGCTTTTCGGAAGGCGCATCCTTGTTTTCTTTTTCTCTGCAGCTTGCTTGCTCTCTTGTACCCTTCACCAGTATCCTTCTCTTTTTATTCAGGGAATTTACCATGTAATCAATCAACACTGCTGACAGCAGTGGGCGTTCTCTGCGTAGCCCTTGAAATCTTTCGACAGCTATATAGATTGTCTAGAATAGTGTTTCTGCTCTCTCTACTTTATTTCCGACTTTCCCTCAGGCGAACACGCGAATTCGCCTACTGTTTCCACTTTTTCAATGAACTCCATTGTGTATTCTATTCCGAGAACGTTGGTTGCATCATTGAAATTACCCAGGATAAAAATGTTGACCCCCGTATTAACTATGTGTACATACGTGTGGTATTGTATTAACGTGTTTATACTGGTACAGCATACATAATTGAGATTATTAGAGATGAAAAGTTATTATCAATTATTTAATATGATAGTTGATAGTTTCACTGTTTTATTTTCCATCCGGGTCTACAAAATGGCTGAGACTCCTCTCTTTCTCAAACCCTCCCCCCCC
>JARK01001477.1:219342-232408 GCA_000688135.1 Ancylostoma ceylanicum
GTCGGTCGCCGGTGTCGACGACAGCGGCGACGGTCGGTCGCCGGTGTCGACGACAGCGGCGACGGTCGGTCGCTGTTGTCGACGACAGCAGCGACGGCCGCGACCGTCGGTCGCCGTTGTCGACGACAGCGGCGACGGTCGGTCGCCGGTGTCGACGACAGCGGCGACGGCCGCGACCGTCGGTCGCCGTTGTCGACGACAGCGGCGACCAAAACCGCTATACTCCTCGAGGAGTATAGCGGCAGCCTCATCTCCGTCCTATGCAGCCGAGTACCTCAGACTCAACCGCAGGCAGCACCTGGCACAAGTTGCCCTTTCCGTCCGACTTTTGGACAAAGTCTTTGCTAATTTTTCTACTTTCCATGAATGCCAACGCACTGCTGCAGGCTGTTCTCCTATTCTTGCACTTACTACTACAACCTGTCTGCTAGATTTTGTGTTATTCACGAAGCAGTTACCTTCGTCGTTGTTAATCGCATTATTCATAATTGTCGCCATTTTTCCACAGGTCTGTTTATCCTGTATTATGTCCATGCTAACTAAAACTTTTCAGTAACCCCCGGTATGGTCGATTGGCAGACTTGGCTGCTGTCAGTGGTAGCGGCAGTGACGATACCCGTCTACATTCGGATTCTCTACGTGCTCATACGTCATCGAACAAAATATCGCTTCTCCTCACACTTCTACACTATCACCATTTCACAGGTACTTACAGTCTGGGTAACAATTCTCGTTTGAATTTGGCGCCATTTTTCGGAGTACATATGGCCATCTCTACAGTACTGCATCGTTTGTGCGCTTTTCTTATGTTTACCTACGTCAATTTTGATTACTACTTTGCAGAAACAGCTACAACCCGTGAATTGTACACAAAAAATGTATATAATTATACGCTCGAGCTCGACAAAACTGCACAACTTCCTACCACGATTTACTGGTTAAATTTTTGCAGCATGTAGGGGTGTACTAAATGGAGCAATGACATTGCTACGTAGTAAAATTTGTGCGAAAACTGGTCCCCAACGATGTAATGCTAATCAATAGTGGGGGTTTTCCTTTATTTCCAGCAAATATCGCTAGTTTTCAGGGTTTCATCGACATCATCGGCTTCACCTGCTACTACACCAGTGTGAATATGCGTAGTTTTGACAAGTTGAAGCCATTCTACTGGAGTCTGAACGAGACTTTCTTCGTCCAGTGGTCATATATGCAGACGTATCTGTTTGAATATGGCAGGATCATCGGTGTCGTGATGATCTCCATTCAACGATGTTCCACTGTGTCGTTTCCGAATAGTCGCTTTAACCAGGTTGGCTTTCAATTAGTGTGTTATAAGGACTGTGAATTTGCATTTCTTTTTTTTTTTTTTTTTTGAAAATTCGATTTCTCAGATGGACCATTGAATTATTATTAAAATTAACTGTACTTATTCGATTTCTATTCGGTCAACACTTCACTTTCTCCCCATTTTCCAAAAAAAAAACCGAGGGCAGAATGAAAAAATCAGTCATTAAAGTGGCTTGTAGTGACATTTGAATCTTACTGAAAATAAACTAACGCCCGGAAATTTTCACCTGATGAGATTGCAGAAAAACGGCATAGCGATCAGGCACAAGGTATTGAAAATAGCAGGCAACGCAAAAAGATAATGGAAAAATCTGCTACAGGTGTTGCGAAGTCCCTTTAGGGGTCGGTGGTGGTCACATACTGGGGTGAGAGGATAAGGGGGCGTGGCAACAAAATGTGGATATTCCACAAATTAGGACCTGGACAACTGGAACTCCAAGAATAATAATTAGTTCTAAGCTCAAAAAAAAAAACAAAAAGAAACATTTGAGAATGAAATTATGAAATTTCTCACCTATTCTTTTCTTTTTTACTTTTTCGTTGTTTTTTTTCTCGAGGATTTGTGGGCCCGCTCCCGGGAGAATCCCCACAGACTACCGGTGATGGGTATAGAGAAATAGTAAATAAATGAGACCCTTTCCACCTTCAAACAAGAGCACGTCTTCTCTATTGACCTTCATTTTCATTAGAACCATCTATTTATGGGCAACTTATACTAGATGCGTGCGTTCGCGGTGCGTACGTGTATGTCACGAATGATACGCCAGTCGCAGCCCTGACGCATCTTATACGCAAGTCAGACGCACGAATTCTCAATCTCCGGCGACCCTACGATGTTTTCATTCAGTGTGAATGCCGCGCTGACCGGTCTTCATGAGAATTTTCCGGAACCGTATGCGTGCGTCAGTCGTACGACTAACGCACGCATCTAGTATGAACTGCCCATTCTATTTTGCCGGTATACCCTCGAAGTAGTGTAGCATCCAACGTCACCGTTCCTGTAACGACTTCACTTTTGATGCATATCGATCGCAGGCAGGCAGTCACTGACCTTAAACCACTTGCAATCAATACGCATCAAGTGAATGCACACCACTTCGGCCATTGTGATGCGATTTTTACCTACGAACACTACTGGTGAAGGCAGGAGGAGAGGAGGGGCGCTTTCCTGCTACCCTGATTATAAGCCCTCAAGTTTTTCAAAAATACTCCATCCACTAATTAAAGCTCTGAATTATAATAGTTTAGTGTTTTCATGTATAGTATATGTATAATATTTTCATTATCATTTTCAGCTTTCAATTTGAAGAAATCCTAATTTAGCATCAATTTTTAAATGATTTTCGTCTGAAATTCCAGCGGTCTGGGTCCCCAAATTGTCGCGTACCTCATCTTCCCCTCCATTTCCTTTTCTGACCTCAGAACTGTGCGCCCCTTTCTAACGAATTCTTACCGATAGCTATGAAAAGTACATTTCGCGTTCCCATGACCTTCCTTTGAGGCCAACAATGTTGTGGAAAGGTTAGAAACTAGAAAAAATGACTAAATGGGTAAAAGATTGAAATATTGTAGTGTATGAATACGTTTCAACTACAATTTTCACCACACCTAACATTTCCCATCCACACCTTCCTTGTACAAAAATATTCATAACTTCATTTTTTAAAAAATTTTGAAATTTCTACGAGCGAGGAGTAATTGGCACATTAAAAGAATACATAAAAAGTGAATGAACTGACTATACAGTGAGTCCACGAATCCTTCCTCCATTGCGATTGATGCGTGCGGCTGCAATGCGGTTCTGTTGGCCCATAACCAACCATGAAAATCGATGGCGAGGAGCACGATGTCACTTTTCAATAACTCTAAACGAACAAATTCGAAGTTAGCCCTTTAAAACCTATCCGTCAATGGTGATTGATTTTCTGGTCTCATTGACGTTTGAACTATCGCGAGTAGCCGCGCCGCGACCGCACGTTTATGCGATTAGTCCTGGAAGACAGGTGGATATTCTCAATTATTCACGTGTTCTTATGTGTTTTGTTTTGGTATTTCGTATTATCTTCTTTATTTATTTATTCATTATTCACTTGTTATTTGATATCGTTTTCTTTTAATTTTTGCCAAATTTATTCTTTCAAATTCAGACGCTCATTCGCCTTCCGCCATGGGTATTCTTCGCCTTTCAATACACCCTACCCATACTACTGTGTCTCAATATGTTCTTCGTTGAGATGTACTTCAACGGGCCAACTACCCTGAATGTCGTTATTAGTCGGAAAGTTCTTGAGGTGAGATTGGACGCAATTACACAACAAACCACGCAGTTACGCACAGGAGTTCTGGTCATTTGAAAAAAATCAATAACTGAGAAAATCAATATTCAGGGCCATTACCTCAAATCGGCGCTGATTCCACTGATTGCAATTATCATCTGCTCCATAGCATATGGAATTCTCACTCGAACTATCCGGAACAACGCCGTTCACACGTTGGTTATCTTTTATATTTTTTTCTTTTGCGAGAACTGCTCCCCGGCTTTGTCCATCAATCAATTTGGGTTGTCGACTTTAGAAATTTCGCATGGTGCAAACAAAAATATGGGATAGGTAACTACCACCGGGTTGTTATACACGTCTGGATCATGTCCAGCACATTATCGATCTCAAATTCCACATTTGTGCGTCCATTAGAGTACTCGTTCTGTAGTTGCACCAACTAAGCGGAATTAACAGAATTTCATAAGTCGATAGTATGTACAGCCCTTGTCGAAAAAAGCAGGAAGACTGCGCTCGCGGCTGCAGAATCGCTGCGGGACCTACTCGAGTCACTCGTCCTGGTCCCGCCGCCATTCGGCAGTCACGGAATACGTCTACCTTCTCGAGAAAGACTGCATCTTCAGCGAGAGCAAATATTAGAGGTGGACCAAATATCGCGGGGACCAGTTCTCGCTTACGACTAAATACGAGAAACACTGCACTTTTTCAACATGTGGGCATCACTTCTTATTTACGGCTGAGAATGGAAGTCATTGCATGAATGAAAACGAAAGTTATTGCACACCATCAATTTGCGGGGACCAGTTCTCGTTTTTGACTCAGGATAAAAATTATCGCACTTCTTTCGACTAGTGAGGACAATTTCGCGTTTTCGGCTGAGGAAAGAAGTAATTGCATTTCTCCCAACATATGGGGACCAGTTCTCGGTTTCCGGCAGAGGACAGAAATCACTGTATTTCTTTCGACTTATGGGGACTAGTTCTCGTCTTTGACTTAGGATAAACTTATTTGCACTTCTTTCAACTAGTGAGGACCAGTTTAGATTTTTAGCTGAGGATGAAATTTATTGTATTTTGCTCAACTTATGGGGACCAGTTCTCGTTTTCGGCTGAGGACAAAAATCATTGCTAGTAAACTCCATCCTTCATTGCAAAAATCATAGCATTTCTTGCAATTCTTGGAGCCAGGCCTCATTTTCGACTGAGGATGAAAACCATTGCATTTCTTCCGACTTATGGGGACCAGTTCTCGTTTCCAACTGAAATTGAGGGCTATTGCACAATTCTCAATTTATGGGGACCAATGCTCGCTTTCTGCGAGGGCAAAACTCAGAAGTTTTTTTCCAAGTTACATGTAAGCTTTTAGGACTAAAACAACTTACATGCAATCTTATTTACCCTTCCCAACATACATGCAATCATTCTCGACTGAAAACAAATTACATGCGACATTTTCTAGTCAAAACAACTTACATCGAACTTTTTTGGACTCAGAACAACTTACTTGTAGGCTTTTCTGAGTCAAAACAACTTACATGCAATCATTTCAAGGCCAAAACAACCTACATGTAAGCTTTTGCATATTTCCAATTTACATGTAACCTTTTTGGGTTCAAGACAAGTTATTTGTAAGCTTTTCGAGCCGATACAACTTACATGTAATGTTTTCGAACTCAAAACGACTTACATGTAAGCTTTCGCATATTTGCAACTTACATGTAACATTTTGAAAGCACAAACATGTTACATGTAAGCTTTTAGGGGTTTACACAACTTACATGTAACATTTTGGGAGGCCAAAACAAGTTACATGCAAGCTTTTGGGCATGTTACATGCAAGCTTTTTTCTCTGCGCACTGCGCGACTCGCGCGCTATCTCGTGCCTGCCACGTTGCAATTGAAAACATCGATAGGATAGATTCACGACGCTTCCTCCGATCATTTCCTGCTTTTGTTCACTCCAAGTCCTCTTGCACTTTGTTTTGTGTTAGGCTACAGCTTTTCTCCCTGTGAAGTATGGCACCCTGCGTCGCTGAGACTATTACATTAGTGCGTATCGATTGTGGTCTGCGCAGGGTGCTACACTCCACGTGGAGTATGTGCATATCTGTATATATAAAAGCGAGGCTGTATATTTGTATGTTTGTATGTATGTTCCAAACAGAAATCGCGGAGGATGAAATAATCCGGACCACATTTTGCATGTGAACCATACATAGGCAGGCGGAGGTTATAGGATATTTCTCATCCGGAACTGTTGATTGGTTGTCGATATCGATTATATCGATTTTATTGATTTTCCGCCATTTTCGCCCCTAGCTCGCTGAAGACATGTCCACTGGTGTTTCTCAATGAGCTGAGCACAAATATGACCATTTCGCGCGGTGTTGATTTATCGGTTTTATTGATTTTTCGCTGTTTTTCCCAGAGATACAGGGAACGTCAATTACGATTGCCACTACCGCGGCCGCAGCATGCACGCGGCGCGGGCGAGCGCTGTGCATTTTGGGTGTTGCCTCACCCGCGCCGCGTGGATGTTGCGGCCACGGGAGTGGCAATCGTGATTGACGTTCCCTGTAGGTGGGGATACGCCTACTGGGGTTATTCAATACGCTGAACACAAATATGGCAACCTCTTCGAGCCAACTTATCGATTTATAGGTATTATCTCATTTCTTCACTATTCTTCCCTCTTCATCTGAGGTTCCCCCTCTCGTACGTTCACAGTCTTCGGAAAGTCCAGGTGAGAAGTGGGGTCTGTCGCGCAGGTAGTGTAGTTACGTTCCCCCTCCTCCCAGCACTTCTCCATCTATTTGTGAGAAGACTCAAACTCCTGTGAAGGGTAGTAGAAGCCTTCTACTACGGAACCCAGAAAAATCTCTGGAAAATCTGTAAAATCGGTAGGGCACTTCTAACAAGGAAAGGATACTTGGTCAGTGTGGCCATTCATAGAGAGGTGTATATTGCCTTATGCAGCTTTCGACGCTGATTTCAAATCCGTTTTCAAAATCGGCCAAATCGGCCTGCTCTCTTCGGCGAGTTATGACCATATTTGGTGCTCATGTGAAAACGCTGAGCCTGTGGTAAGAACATAGGTCATAGCGCAAAGGTAAGTCTCTCTTTCTTCAGACAAGCACTCACAGGTTTGAGTTCTGCCATATACAGGCATTTTGCGTTTTTGTTCCACTGTTATTCTTTCACTTCAACCATCTATTCTGTGCAATTTTATGGTGTTTTCCATGCTAATTATTAGAGATTATGGAAATTCGAAAACGTTTTAGTCGAACGATTAAATTTTAGTTTTTTATGGCCACCAACGGTAAAATAACAGAGAATGCTCATTGCCTAATCGTTCAAAGGGTTCCATAACTTCAGAATATCTGATTATATATGTGGAATATGTATTCGCCTTGCACAACACTGAAAATCTCAGGATCACAATTTTCGCTCAAACTTCACATACATACTGGGGTTATTTGATTCGCTGTTCGCTACTGTTACAATTATTCTGTACCCTAACGTCATCAAGAATCTTTTCAACTATTTCCTAGTGGAGTTCCTGTATGTATATACATTTCGAGTGACGCCATTATTTCCTACCACGCTGTTATGAAAAAATCCCAATGTGCAGTTTCAGAAAAGTTTTCCCAGCGGAGTTACAGTGGAGTTGTGAGATACTGTACTTACCGTATACCCACCGTAGTCCTACAAAAATGATGTTGCAATATGAAATTAGTACGAGTTTCGTGATCAGCTATTCGAATGACCATCGTAGAAAAAGTTTGAAGGAAAACTATGATCTTGAGATTTTTGGATAGGGTTGGGCGAACAGTGCCGAAAACCCTTGTGAAACTGTAGAGAACGGATTTTCAGACGAAAACAATCAGTGAAAGGAAAATGCAAAACACCAACTTAGCAGAGGGATCGAACCCGTCACCGATCTCATGAAAAGCGAGAGACTTACCTTTGCGCCACACCTCACCTGGTCCACTGCCGTTGTGCCGCCTCTGTAAGCACTTCTCCGTAAGAAAAACGGCATAATTCCCTAAAGAGACAAGATTGCCCCAAAATGAGAGCAGATTCGGAATCAGCGCCACGAGCTGCACAAGTATGCACAACTCTACGAAAGGCCACACTGATGAAGTATCCTTCCCTTGTAAGTTCACTGCTAGCTTTGCTTTTGGCAGTGGTCAGAATTTTGGCATGCAAGCACGGAAATCGCTTTACAACAGCTACTTTCGCATGTTTAAGAGCAATTTCAATACTGTTTTTTGTTACAGATCTGTGAATCTGCACTTTCGTAATAGAAACATGATAATTTTGGATTTATAGAATGACAAAATAGCCTTATAATGTGAGTATCCTTCTCTAGTGCCACAATGGAAACAAATATTCGTCTATCGAGGTCCTACATCTATTCTAGGAGATTCCGAAGTAGTTTCTAGATCCTGCAGACTATGGCCTTCTTAAAGCCGTGCAGGAATTTGGACTCTCTTCCGAAATTTTGGAGAAGGCCGGAAATGAATTTCAGTTAATCAGTGTGCGTGCCGGGTCAACGTCTCATCTACTTTTTGACAAGCCTGGGCCGTTACCAGTGGAAGAAACTTTGGAATCCAAAAAAAGTTATTTATGTTAACAAGTGGAGTGTCAATGCACAGCAACCGTCGACTTTTCCAGTTTTTTCTTCCTCATGTTTTGAATACTGAATATGCTTGTCTAAAGACTTTTGCCGCACCCTGTACATGTAAGTTTTTTGTAAGTTCACGTGCAACCTCTTTGTAAGATTACATGTAAGTTTTTTGTAAGCTTACATGCAAACTTTTTGTTAGCTTACATGCAACATTTTTGTGAGCTTACATGTAAGCTTTTTGTAAGCTTACATGCAACGATTTTGTAAACTTACATGTAAGCTTTTGGAGACAGAAACAACTTACATGTCATATTATCACTAACTTGCGTGAAGCCTTCACGTAAGCTAGAAATAAGATTGCATGTAACTTGGGAAAAAACTTCTGAGAAGTCGTCACATTTTTTCCGACTCATGGGGACCAGTTCTCGTTTTTGGCAGAGACTGGGAGTCATTGCACAATTTTTAACTTTTGGGGACCAGTTCTCGTTTTTGGCTGAGAACAAAAATCGTTGCATTTCTTCCAACTTACGGGGACCAGTTCTCGTTTTCGACTGAGGATAAAAATCGTTGCATTTCTTCCAACTTATGGGGACCAGTTCTCGTTCTCAACTGACATCGAAAGCCATTGCATAATTTTTAACTTACGGGGACGACCAGTTCTCGCTTACGAGGGAGGAAAATCATTGCCCTTTTTAGCCTATGGAAGTTGCACTTTACAAACCTTTCCTGCTATTACAGGCGTCGAAAAGAAATCCGAATGAGCGTCCAGGTTGTTGGTCTACTGGTCGCTCTGCTCATCACCTGTGTACATTTCTGCATGCAGTACTTCTTCAATTATAATGGGGTGAGTTAGAAGTGAGACCGAACGAAAAAAAAACTCAATCAACTCTGAAAGTTGTCTGATTCCCACATTTCCAGGAATTTTCTCGAAAATTCGGACAACTATCACATTTCAGATGACAGATTGGGTATACGCAATGCGCTTATTCACTCCACTATGGGTCGGTCTACTGACATTTATCAACCCTTGGATGATCTTGATAATGAATCGAGAGGTGCGAGAACTGACGTTGGGTCGACGCACTTCAGACGACGCGAGCAGCGTTCACCCAATGGGACGCAATTCTCGTGTGATGATGACGTCATCGAAGAAGAGATACTCCTCCACCAAGGAACAAGGATGATATTCCGCTAATAGCCGACGAGAAACCACAAGCTGCAGAGAAATTTCTCGTCGGCTAGTAGCAACGTCAATTTCATAGTTTCTACATATCATATTCAAGGGTCAATTTGTTCTCGCTGCCACATAGCCAACTGCGAATTCGCACGCGGCGCGGATGCGGCGCGGCTGCGATGCGGCTGCGACGCGGCCATGGTGCCCAAGCGACTGTAAATGATGAGCTCACGGTCTCAATCAGGGCTGTGCGTTATTAACGTGTAACGAATTAACGCACTAACGCGTAACGGCCATTTTTGTCCTAACGTAACGAATCAATGGATTAACGAAATTTGGAATTTTTCTTATGCACAGCCCTGATCTCAAGTCATATCACATTTCATGTACAATAATTGTAAACCATTGACTTTCCTCTTTTAATGCTGATAGGCAAGTTTCACGGGTAACGCGTCGCAACCGCGCCGCGTAACATCATATTGATTGGCATTCCTAGAAAATACGATGTGGCAGGGGAGACAAATCAATAGCCATTTTTTGTGTTTGTGAACTAATCTTGCTACCTCTAATGTCTTACTGTACGTAGTAATCTATTCAGCATAGTCCATTTCGAATGTTTAGCCTGGGGCGGAGCGTTCAAACTGCCGCGCCGCGACACTCCGACGCGGCGCGGCAACACCACCTGTGCAACTCTCTTATCGATCGCATCGATTAGTGCCGCCGCGTCGCATGCATGTGCATCTTACGTGTAATTACAGATCTCAGACATGACTTTCTGTGCATCTACATCTTCGCTTGTACACTCTCTATCTCTAGTTCTACGCAGTGTTATGTGATTCTGTGCCAGAAGCCTTTTTCATTCTGGATTTTGTACAAATTATTGATTACTTGGGTGCAAATTTTTCCATTCTTACTGGTATAAACTTATATAAACGTTGAAGAACTGTGCTGTTATCAAACGCGTGATAATCAAAAAATTTGAACAGCTCTTCGACTCTACACCACGTGAAGGCCCAAGCGATATTGATTTTCGTGTGTATCGATTGCCGGTGGCGCGCGCAGCAGCGACTTCAGCGATGCCCCGCTGAAAATCGATAGACATCGGAATCAATGTCGCTGCTGGTGGCAGTTCTACTGCACGTATCGAGGGGTTAGCTCGAAATGGGATTCCTAGTAGATTGAGAAACTTTATATAGTGCGTTCCACCAGGAGAGAAATCATGAAAAAAAGAATTGGTGTAACTGCGACCCAATCAATTTACCGTAATCCGAAAACAGCGTGGCGTGGTAACGCATTTTAACGACGCGTCGCAATGACAATTCTGGAACGTCATGCGTTTAGCGGGAGGGATGTCTGAGTCTTCGATTTGTGCACAAATACTTAGCTATTGCTGCCTATGAGAGGCACTGTAATTTGGAAATTTTAAGATCTGTGGTAAATTTCCAAACACCCATGTAATTTGAAAATGACCACATCTATCTAGAATAGAATTTAAACAAATAAATAATTAAATAATTAAATAGTGCTCTCTTTCCAAATGATTGATTTTATGAAGGATTCAATGACCTGGGCCTATTCGCAAGCGCCCCACCATCTGCGTCTTGGTTCTCTGATCGTCTGCGCATCTGCATTTGCCATCAAAATCACCGCTCTATCTCTCTCCCACGATTATCGGACACCTACCACACGCGCGCGTCAGGCCCCTGCAGAAGAGTATACGGAAATCCCAGTGATCAGAGTCTTCTCACTTGAAGGTCAGGTCAGCTTTGACCTTACATGACTAACAAAGTGCTAGAATGAGCCACGGCATCTTTGGAACCACGTTTGGCTTGTTTGGCTGTTCCTTCCCGGGTTCAGCCGAAACGGCATGACGCTACGCGTGCGGGTTGTAAGTGTTCGTAAACGGATCGATACTATGGTGCGGCGCGTGCAAACGGCCTTGGAGCACTGAAGTGTCCCATACCGATTCTTAGAAGGTTATTCCATGGTTTCAACCAAGTAGAAAAGTGGAAGTAAGTCTAATAGCCAAGATTCACAATTATAATGCGATTTACCGCGGAACGTAATGGTCAAGATATCACAGAAAGAGAGAATGCGAGAAATAGTGTCGTGTTCAGAGAGGCAGGTGAGAAATGCAGGTTTCAGGCACAAATACTCAATTATCGTCGTTTTTGGAACAGACTATACAGTAGAACAACTTACCAGTAAACAGTAATTACGGCGTAGTAGGTAATGTCGGAGTTGTGCCTCTAATAATGAGTTCTTCCTCATTGCGTCCCAGGAACTGCACCTAAAACACCAAAACTAAATTTTCTTAAAGATTTACCTATAAATACAACTTCACGAATTGCTAAGGATGATGTACATGGAAAGCACGAGAAAAAAAACCTGAAAAACTTACCAGCGAAGTTGATTGGTGGTGAGTTATTGCTGAGCGCAGGCAACGACCTCAGCTGGTCGACCCGGGGGATCGTCCTATCCTGCATGATCGATATGACCTACCGGGGCGGGTTACATAGCGTAAGGCACCGGTTTCACTGATCAAGAACTACGGAAAGTAAGTGGTTCATATCCTGAAGTTGTTTGCGGAGATATTCGGAGTATTTTACAGAGAATATTGGAATCAGCCTGATCTAGAGGGTTATAATCTGCTAGCGCCACTATCCTGAAAACTGTGCATCACAAACGTAGCCGGAATAGCGTGATACGTCGAGTTCAAGCCCTGAAGCCATCTGTCTTCACCTGCTGTCATCGTTCCCTCAACTGCTGCTGAAGCTTCCCTCCTGTTACCAGCAAATGAGGGAAGGATGGTAGCAAGTAGGGGAAGACATCCACCGATCTTGGACTCGACGTTCTACACGGTTCGAGCCGCGTTTGTGCTGCACAGCTACCAGTCAGATGTCCCCTATGTTTTCTATGAGCGTTTTGTACTAATATTAGAAGAATGTGTGGAGTATCTGTATTTACTCATCTTCTTAATATATTGCAGACAACGTGATGCACATGGTGCATCACCACCTTTAGTCCCCTGAATGATCAGGTGAGGCACATGGTGAATCACGCGAGACGTATGTATCCTTGTATTAGAGGATAGACGCCGTTCTAGTTCAAATAGGTGAGCGTGACGGGCAAGCCAAATGCGCCAATCAGAGTCGCCTGGCCACGCCTCTTTTTCCCTCACGATAATACACACCCCACTATCTATGTATGTACATTCTAGAACCAAATTATACTTTTTGAGCTGGAAGTCAACTCCGTCAAAGACGAGTCTCTCCAACAGAGCATGCACATTTGTGCCTCAAAAATCGCACTTTTAGAAACGGTATGCAGGTGCGAAACGTTCCGCAACCGTTCAGGAATTTCGCCCAGATGTTTTGCTTCCTTGATTTTCCACATATCTTCAGTTTTCATTTGCTCGATGGTGATTTATTAGCCACAGAGAAATGGCAAAACGGGGGTGCTTCAGGTTCAAGCCACTTGTCTCGGAAGTAGAAGCCTAAATTATTTCCTACATCACATTGTTTGAGAAATAGAGGTGCAATTTCCACATTTATAAGCGGTAATACATCTCAGCAGTGGGTAGATAATGGAATGCTACCGCCATAAATCTTCAACCACCCCCCCCCCCCCCCCCCCC
>JARK01001477.1:232629-284338 GCA_000688135.1 Ancylostoma ceylanicum
CCCCACCCCCATGTCCCGCAGCTCATGCACCCATTAATCACATGAGTGCAATACTGGCCTACCAAGCCTATAAATTCACTGGACCGGCATTCCTCGTCATGTCTGGGACAGCAGACGTTTCCTTACTTGCAGACAGCCAATTACTCGTTACAAACTATTTATTCGGTTGTCAACAGGCAAATAACTTAATATTCGAAGAAAAGAAACCACTAAGTTGTAATACTGACAAAAACAAGTCAAGATAGACATTTTGTATCACATAGAACACTTTTAATCCATGCCAACATTGGACATAATACACAGCAGCATCGTTGCTCCAAATGTCCAACAACAAGCAGCAAAATTCAGTCCCACATACTCGAGTTATACTATCACAACTAATCATACCCATGCCAATGCACGAAAGGAAAACAACAAAACCCTAGGTCAAGGCCTAGGGTTAATAAAGTCACGAAAACGATGACATGTAAAGGAAACATTGCAATCTTAGAGGTGAAGAACGGTTTAGATGGTACCCCGTCGACTGGAATTGATGGGGATAAACGATTGACAAGAGCTGAAGACAAGAGCAAAGCATGGAATGCCGAATTTCACTCGATTTCTTCCGAGAAAAAATAGCGAAAAAACGATGTTTCCTTTGCACAAGCTAGCCTATCACTGAACAGATAACATACAGTGAACGTCGATAGCGGTAACCCTTTCGCGGCCTCAAAAAGCACGCGTCGCGACCGCGTCGCTCGCGACGGAATTGTCACCAGTGGCGAATCTGGGCTTTCCTGATAGTTATTCATCACATTTGATGTTAACTAATGTGAAAACTAACTAACTGTCAAGAAAAACCCATATTTTGTTGCCCCGGAGAGGATTCCAGCACGAGCGGCACGGTCGCGCCGCGTGCTTTTCGAAGCCACAGAAAGGCCATAGACGCCCACCGTACTTTAGTTCTGGATATTTAGTTCAGGATATACCTTGAAAATACAAAATCACACCAAAAAAATTCGCTGTATATGTGAATAAGCTAAAGTCCATCGAGTGTTTTTAATAAAAACAAAGAAAATTAAGGTCGGACTACAGAAAAATTCGGCACTACACCGCTGAAACAAGTAAATTACCGGTTTTCACAAGAGCTAATTCGGTCCCATTTATACCTCCTGGCCTGATTAAAGGAGCTGAAGCCGAGATATGGGAGGAAATGAACAGAAACCAAGACAGCTTTGTCAAGCTAGTCAAAATTATAGGAGAAAAGCAAGTCCACTTCAAAAAGATTCGCAAAGACAACCCAGGAGACAAATGACACCGAGCGATTTCGAATAACGGATCAACCTTTCACAGAAATTGCGTGGAATTTCCGTTCCAATTCGCATTTTCCTCGTCTGAGTCATCATTGGTGTTGTGCAGTCTCGTGACATTTCCGCGCTGAAGAACAAAACTCCAAACTATGCTCAGTAGGTCAAAAATCATGGCCACACCTACAACTCACCCTGCGAACAGTTGCTCCAGATGCGTGTGGATCACGCTGACGTTTCGCCTCATCCTGTCTCGCCTGGGTCCCAGTTGATGCATCAGATCCTTTAAAAACAGAAGTAAACGAGAAAAACCACAAAACATATGCATTATCAAGGAGGTACCTGAATTCCATCCCAAAAATCCTGCAATCACATTGTAGATATATTGCAAAGGTGCAATGAAAAGCATCGAGAACAGGGAGAAAATCCCTCCCAACGGGCTGGCAGCCACAATTTGAGACGTCTTTGGACGTGACTGGAAAATAAGGTCAAAGCATCGAAACAATCCCATTTCAAGCTAGTTACTAGCAGGCAAAAAGCACCTGAAGGACCAGCAAAGTACAGGTGGGTGTTAGGCAAAGCTCCAGAAACGATTTCTCCATATCCTCTTCGGTGAAGACTTTACGCGGATATACTTGCGCTATGGAAAATGCGCCACCAACGCGACCATCCTGAACATGACCAATCAGTAGTGGAGACGGAAGCTCACTGTCAATTACCTGCTTGATAAGCTCTGTCAAAGTGTTGAGACAATCGTTGGAAGGGAATTCCTCCACAATGTTCTCGCCATTAGGTAGGCGTACTTGAACGCGACATCTGAATATTTCAAAGAATAAAATGTAAAAACAACACTATTCAAGTAAAAACTAATACAAAGAAAATGAAATGAACAGAAAATCATTCTGAAGGTAGAATTTTGAAGTTTGTGATAATTCGGGGGGTGGGGGGGGGGGTATGGTGGCCTTCTCAGAGAACACTGACATNTTTCAAAGAATAAAATGTAAAAACAACACTATTCAAGTAAAAACTAATACAAAGAAAATGAAATGAACAGAAAATCATTCTGAAGGTAGAATTTTGAAGTTTGTGATAATTCGGGGGGTGGGGGGGGGGGTATGGTGGCCTTCTCAGAGAACTTCACACACCACTATGAATTCAGTAAATACAACATTTGCTTTTTATGTCACTTCTGTATTATTAACATGGTTTCCTTGCTTGTTTTTGGTGCAGCGATCTATGATCGATGTAATAAACAAATTAAATAAACAAATAAATAAATGGATAAAATAAATAAATGAATACAACTTCATCACCACGAAAAAAAGAGTACCCTGAACCCACAATTAACCTCAACCTACCTATCGCTCGGGACCGGCTCCATCTTAGGAGCAGCTGGCTGAGCTGGCATGTCTCCAGCCGACGCCATGTCCACCGGCCTTCCACGGCGCTCACGGAATTCGCGTTCTTCTCTAGATGACAAAGGTTTAAAATAAAATGAGAATATTATTATGCTTATACATATACCAGTAGTAGCTATCTGCCTACTGTAGTACAATACAAATAAAACGGAACAAAAGAATAACGACCACCAAAAAGGTAAATTCACTCCAACCTGTCGGCCTTGATCTGTGCCTTCAATCTCTCTCGTTCCTTCTCCGCCTCGATCTTGTCACGACGACGTTGCGCTGCAGCTTCGATGAGCTCCTAAAGAACTGACACTACCTGAATATCCCAAAGGGGTATCCTACCTCTAAACTCACCTGCTCCTCACGCCTCTTCTGCGCTTCTTGCATGAGCTTTCCGGTATGGATCCTCTCCAGTTCGCGCTCCTTCTCCTCCTGCTTCTTTGCTTCTTCGTCTGCCTTCTTCTTTTGCTCCAGCAACTTCTTCGCCCTTTCCACTTTCTCCTCTAGCGAAAGTTCCGCAGAGGACGACGAAGCGGCTTGAGCCGACGTAGTTGGAGCCTATTGAAACAATAGTAGATGATAGGAAAAATAACTACGTAAAAATAAATTTTACTTGATCTCCAGAGGTTCCTTGTGTCGGGCCATTGCTTGTCGTAGCTTTCCTGTTAGCTATGAATACCTGTAACAATCACTCCATGAGTAATTTCATGAACAATTAAAAACAGAGCAATTCTAGCAAGCTACCTTTACGGCATTGCTCAGTTTTGAGAAGAACTCGTCATATTCGATATCTTTCAGCAGAGTAATGATCTCGATCGGTTTACCCAGGTTGTCAATGATGTACGAAGCAGGGAGGACTGGGGTTGGATCTGAAAAAGGGGAGGAACAGTAGAGAGGGCGGTATCCGTGTCTATACCTCATGTTCAGGCTTCCTATTCGACTGCCATTAAGTAATGTGCCGTTTGAATTATTCAATTTTCTGCTTGGCTTCCTTTTTTTAAATTTGCCCCAAACGGAAATTTAAACTCCAGCAACATAATGGAGTATACGTGCCTCACGATATGAATCCCCTAGCTGTTAGAGAGTATGGACAAAATTTAGAACTCCTAGCGGAATAGCACCTGGAGTCGTCCCCAGCGACATAGATCCCGACACCTGTTGACTTTGGGTAAGGAATCGCTGGCGTCGCTACTACACAAGCCGCGAAAAATCAATACATATCAAAATCGATGCCGTCAGAGAGACGCTGACGCATGGTGCTGTCCTCCGCGTGCAGTAGAACGACAGCTCAAGGAACAACAATAGCCATGCAGTGATGCACATCCAAAAATGGTCGGTTACGGAACAAAGAGCGAATAGTTTTCACCAGGTTTTATATGCATCTTTGGTTAATTTTTAATTCTCTTGTGGTCAGACTTTACCTTTTACCTTTTACTGTTCATATGGAGAGAACAAGAAATCTCCACTTATTAGAGACAACGAAAATGACGACATCAACCTCTTAGGTTCTATTTTTACGGAATAACCTTGATGGTACCCTTCATAATGAGTAGCATCATGTAATAGACGGTATAGGAGCCCACTGTATTTGTTGGTAAAGGACGGAAGCCTTAATTCCGATTTATAAAACGATCTCGAAGTATTCGCACCTTGCGACCGGGCAGCGATAGCCACAAAAGTACATTCGTCCATTCGTTTATCGCGGACACGGAAAGACCGGCCGCAGCCGCGCCGCACCCGCTGGAGTCGCCGCAGTAGTGGCAAATCAGCATTATCTCGATTTCATGTCAACTATAGAGAGAACTAACTAAATATTAAGGAAGTCCCATAGTTCGCCGTTGTGGCGAGGGTTCCAGCGCAAGCGGCGCGGTCGCGTTACGTGTTCACCCAGTCCGCAGAAAACCCAATGCCATCGACGCTGACGGCATGTATAAAATGAGGGTCCACATGTGTTTGCGCAATAATCTTATGTCGCGTAAATATCAAGTAATATAGAGAAAATACTCTTACATATTTGAGAGAACTGCTTCGCTGCTTCATCACCCTCCATTAGATGAATGCCAACAAAAGGGCAATCAAACAAGGACGGCTCAACCTGAAACGAAATTCCAGTGAATTAAATGACATTAATCGAATAAATAATCAAAACAGAATGATGCAACTACAACAAAGGGAATTCCACTATACCTTATCCCACAGCTCACTCATCTTCGCTCCTTTCGCGTTTTTGCTTTCAATGAAAACAATAAAAAGGGCATTGTTTTTACGCGATACTTGGATTGCTGTGCTTACTGACCCCGCAAACCACTTCATCTGGAAAGGGGAGACAACATAGAGAGAGTTACTGGCAACAAAAAAGATGAATGATCAAATATTGGGCAATAACACAACAACAAAGAGATAAGGACCAGAATGCGGTCCCCGACGTCATCATTCCAACGATTCCGTGGAGCTTCACGTCAACTTGAGGAAATTGTCCGCAGTTGCACTATGAGAAACTTGACGGACCAGCGTTGTTTCTTCTTTATTCTTTAAAGCTTTTTCTTTGTTTTACTCTGCGGATTATGGTTGATACTATAAGAACTTTTCGTTTAGAATGTCTTTAGCCAGTCTGAAACTTAATCCAGCCATTGCTAAGCCTACCAGCAATGGACAAGTGCATTGCATAGTATGCAATACTCAGGTGGGTACTTTTTGGAATTCGTTCTCTTATTTTTGTTTACGTATTTATTTATTTATTTATTTATTTATTTATTTATTTATTTATTTATTTATTTATTTATTTATTTATTTCGCAAACCAGTTGAAATTGGTGCGCCAATTTACTCTAAATGAACTCACTGAACGGCTGTAACAGAGAATCAAGACTGGTTGATGAAAAGCATGGGCTAACCCTACAAGCATGGCAACTACTTCAAAAAATATAAATACTGACCAGACTGCAATAAAAATTCAGCAAAAACAAAGGTTTCTGAATTAATAGAGGGAATATACGTTGATGAAATCAATAGGCAATGCCGCCCACTACACAGATACCCAGAAAATTTTCGATTTTTCTAAAGATTCTCTTATTATTTACCCAAGTAGGATCTCTGCTGCAATTTTTGTTTCCGTGGGAAAGGCCATGGGGATGTTTCTACAAGCTCTATTATAACTGCTATCAATGAACCTGTTTCTTTTCCTGCTATATAGTGCGTTCCACCAGGGACGATAGTTGGGTAGACAGCAGAGAGAAAAAGAACGCGAGAAAGTGTGCAGCAATTGGAAAGGAATGAGAGAAAAGCAGGCTATCCGCACGGATACTCGACTATTGTTGTGTTTGAAACGGATTATACCTTCAAGTTTCTCCCCCGGTAAACCTTGGAAATTTCTAGGTAAAACCGAAAATCTGGACAGCTCATGTGAACGGAAAGAAACACAAAGATTCCTGCGAAAGACTGAAACAGCAGTTGGCGTCCGGTGCAAAGCGGCCCCATGAAGTGTCAGTTCCACAGAACGGCACTCCTCCGATAAAGAAAATGAAAGGTAAGGCTGCATAAGGTCGTCTGAGCAACGAGCTAGGCGGGATTTTCATCCGCTCTATTCTAGAAGAACCTCAACCTGCGCCATCGTCGAACGGTGGGCTTCCATCAGACTTCTTCGATGAGGAGCCCGGATTGAGGTTGGTTAAGATACCAACTCATTGTTTCCTCCTATCACTTGTACTAACATCCAAGTGTTTTTCTTAAGCATTCAAACACCTTGGCAGAAGAATAAAGACGAAGAGAATGCGCTTCTGCGCAATAAGAAAGGCGTAATTGAAGGCGTTCCACAAGGATTTTTCGACGATAAGAGGAGGGATGGAATGGTGTGTTCAATTTTATCACGCTAAATTCACCGATTATCTTTTTGGATTTTTTTCTAGGTGAAAGAAACCATTGAGAATGAAGCTCAGATGAACGAGGAGTATGACCGGCTCATGCGTGAGCTGAACGAGAAGAATATAGAGGAGGAGGCAAAGGTAATAAGTAAATGAATAATAATCCCTTCACTTCTTCCGTTGGTGATGATCACCTTAGAAATGTGTTTTATTCTCATAGATGGTTATCTGTGGAGATTTTTTTTTCTCCAAGAACAACTCTATTCCTCGTTCTATTGTTTGTTTCTAACGCGACAATGACTGAGTAATCGTGCCTTTTGTCTGATTTGTTCCCTCCCTTCGATTCATCTGCCTTTTCTAGCTTCTCTTTCTTCTTCTCTCTAACACTTCTCCAACCATATTCCGCGGTGAAATATACCTATAACTTCAATTTTTTTGACCACCATGTAGTATCACCTTTCATGCAAAGTCTTAGCTCACTCGCTAAAAAAACATTCCGAACGAGGAAACGCAGACTTAGTGCTAATGAGTTTTACTTTTCGACTGGGAGATGGAATCTATGAGCTCTTGAAATGAACCAAACAGAATTGTACCCCTTTTGAAGAATTTTTTTTATTCTTACAAAGGTTCGTTTCTCTTCATTTTGCCACTGTAAGTAACTGTCTATGTTCCAGGCAGATGAAGAGGATGAGCGAGAAGCTCGTTTACGTGATATTGAGAACGCAGATGAACAGATGGAAAAGTGGATGAGGTTAAATGCAATGGAAAAGCTGAAAGAAGCACGGTTACAAGAGGTAGGCTTGTTTTCTGAGCACACCTTAAATAATCTAACAGATCTGCGCATCCTGTGCTCACTGACTAGGAAGTGTTAAAATACCGCAGAATTTCAATTTGGTCTACTGTTTTGGTTTCACCCTGTTAAGCATTTATAAATCTCTGCCTCGAAGGTTTCATTGTTTTGCTGGTTTGGAAACGGCAGGGTGGCTCGGCTTCGGATTGGCTAGTTGAACTAATTTTTAATACAGCCACTTTGCACATACCATTCCAGGTACAGCGCTTCACATACGGTTGTTTTTTAATCTTTGGTAGTAGTTTGTCCCCACTCGGGGGATTGCAGTAGCGTTCGGACGTGGACTAGCCTGTGTCGGAAAAGCTAGCTATTCCCACCGACTTGCTCTTGCAATAACCCAACTCCCTGTCTCAAGCCTAGGCGAGCCCTGTGAAAGAATCCCAAGTTATAATAAAGTTATCTTAGGGGGTCAATGAGATTTCTACATCTATTTATACATTCATTTCTATTTATACATGTGGCCACGGTGGCGTTAAACTGTTGCACTTCGAGCTTTTCCATGGTTTTATCTATTCAAGGCCCGTGAAAAAGCCGCTGTTCATGAAGACGATGATGAAGGAAGTGGTGACGAAGATATCGACTTCAACAACTGGCGAGCGAAACGTGTCTTGTAACTAAGAGATCTCATTTAAAATAAAAGAATAATTATTTGTATTCCACAACGTCTCGAGATTTCTTTCATTTATAGTACGGTATGCATGTCAACACCATACAGAGATCGAAAAAGTGAAAATGAAAAAAAAAACTGAATAGACCTCTAGTTAACGATAGAAACTGCACAACATGAAAAAATTGTCGCAACAACAAACAGTGTGAAAATAACAGATTGTGTACTGTACTACTATAGAAACAAGCCTAGACAATAACATTGAATCTCAGTGGTTAGCAGCAAAAAAAACTACAACTACGTTAGGGAATCTCTTCTATCTAAAACATATTAAAACATAAGATGCGTATTTGTACAGATAATACGAAATGTCGAGGGGGGAGTGTTTCGTATTAAGTAACCCGCCGGTATTTTAAACCACACAGTATAATATGACAAGAAATTGCAATACTCTACGTAAGACGTTACGTTCAGTCCTCATCCGAAGAGACAATTTCTCCATCGGAAAGCTCTCGCTCCACAACTTTTGGCTGCTTCGGCGGCTTTGGCTGTGGTGGAGGGGGTGGCGTGGCCGGCTTTTGACGTCTGACAGGACTGCGTGTGTCGTTGTTTCGATGTGGTGGGGAACGACCCCGACGTTCCATCTGAAATAGATGTCAGTGAATAAGCGAGGGGAGAAATACCATTTTCTGGAGATTTCACTATTGGGAACACTGTTGCTATGGGTATAGCCCTGTAGGATGAGTCAGGCAATATAGTGAGGTTCGTCAGGGATGGTAGTTAGAGCAACTCTAGAGAGGAGAACACGGGAAAGTGTGCAGCCGTTGAAGAGCGCTGCGGAGGTGTGGCGTGTTATACCTGGAAAAGGTGGCGGAAACGAGCCCTGCGATTGGCCAGTGGCGTGAATTAATCAATCGCGGTGCTCGGCTACAACGACCTCTCCAGGTATAACGCTCCACACCTCGCGGCGAGAAAAACAGGGGGTATGCCCGATTATTCAACTATCAACACGTTTGAAATGGACTATAACCAGAGAAAACGTCTTCGAGTGAGAGTGTTGAGAAAATTGGCGCTGCTCATCCTGCAGGACCACGCACCCTGTGGAATATAGGAGCACCGTGTTGCCCGCTCGGGCGACATCGACTTTAACATGCATCGATTACTTGCACAGCAGTGAGCACCCTAATGTGCAATACAAAATCGATACGTATCAAAATCGACCTCGTCTGGCAACATGACGCGACGCGGTATACTCCACGTGAAGCGTTACCATAAAAAAAAACTATGCTAAATCCTCTTACATCTCTTCTTCGACGGTCATCGCCAAATGGACTACGACGTCGTGATGGAATCTTATAATCGCGTTCACGTCGTTGATTCGACATTTGTCCAACAGGCATGCCCAGCAAAGATGGGATTGGTGATTTGTCGCGTGAGCGATCTATGAAGCGTTCACGTCCTGCTGCTGCTCTTTCCGGCCTTCTCTCACGTTCGTGTGTATCTTCTAGTCCTCGGCGAATCACTTGCATGCGATTGACCTAAAAAATTGGCATTCATAAATAATTTCTATTGCACAAAGAGTAATGATTGTGCATAACGCACCTCGACCGATAACGTTTGCATGTCGTTATAGTAGGTATCGACTTCGTTGAGCGTTAAGCGGAGCATGCCAGTCAGTTTCATAAATATTGCTCTCATATCTTCAGATGGCAATTCGCGTAGATTGGCAGTAGTCTAAAAACACAATACAAATGGCTGTGATCATCAACCAAACATTATGAACCACTAATTTCCCCCGAGTAAAGGTTGCCCTCTTCCTCACCCTTCCATTTGACTTCAGCAGTTCCTCAACGATGCCGTTTATTCGCGAATCATCCACAGTGATCAATCGTGGTGGTATTTTCACCCATGACGCCATATTCATCAGATCTGCGTCCTTCTTTTCCTTGGCCAGTATGAATAGGGGATCTGAAGAAACATGGCGACAATAGTTACAGCGTACCTGTGCACAGGGACGTATATACTCACTTATCCACAAGGCAGTGTAGTTATCAGGACACAGAATGTCGAATGGCTCGCTGACCATCATACTTTCAGTTGGCGAGTCTGTTCCAAGGATTATATCCACACCTTAAACACATGAGCTTATTTTCAAAGTAAAAGACGAGGTGAGTGGCTTGAAATTGATGAAAAAAAGGAAACGCATACTTATTGGGAGCTCTGGCAGTGTATGTGGAAACGCTCCACGCAGAACAAATTCCCGTCGCAATTCCATCAGAATCAAACCGAGGCGGTTTCCACCCAGGTAAGATGGGCGAAACGCCATCGGTCGGGTGCACAATTCAAGCAACTGCAAGGAATTTCACTGTAAGGAGTGCGATGGAGTGATATGATGAGTCAACGTATGAAAAGAAAGGTCGTAAACTAGTAGATTCCAAATATAAAACATTCGATTCAGTACTGCCATCAAGTTCGTTATATCCACCGTTGGAAAAAGTTTAAAACTGCTCTTCAGAGCTCAACTCACTTGCTTGCTAGAGATATCAACCGTATACAACCACGCACGCAGATCAGACTCTCGCATTCCGATAGACAACTCTGTTTCCATAGAGCAAAACCTTGCACAGTAGACCTGGACATGAGTAATTTTAGGAGTTGTACAACAAACGAGGGACCCATAAAAGCACAAGAGTTCAACACCTTTACAAACTCACCAGCATGGCATCACCGGTATCCAGGAGTGCACGTAAAACAGGGGGATGCTGCTCGAACAAAAGAGCTAACGCATCTTTGATAGCCTAAATAACCATCAATATTGATGTACCAGGTAGAAAACGGTCAAACCCTTCGTTCACATGAGCATTACTTATGTTTACAGAGCGTCAAATTTGACGCAGCGACATATAATGCATAATAAGGAGGTGAAGAGAATTCCTGGTAAGTTGCCAATGTCCTTGACTTCGCCATCGCGATAGCCGCACGAACAAGCGGCTTTCCATTTTCGCCGCATTGAAAGAACGCGAATTTTGAGCAGAAGCGTCAAGTTTGACGCGCAGCAACCATGAATAACGCTATAACAAACACAGAGGACGAAATTGTACGCAAACGCATCCAACATACCTTCTGTCTCCTCTCCATCCACCAACTCTGTTCCCTTTCAAGACCACGCCCTTTAGCCTCTATGGTTTCGTGAAGACGTTCCCAACATTCTAATGAAGACTCGGTTTCCATGACGTATTCAGCATCTTCAGTGTTGAAACCAAGATATCTGAATAAAGCATGAAAATAAAAGTAGCGAAATGATATCAAAACAATAACTACGATATCTGAGGCCACATACTCCTATGACTTACTTCACAGCCTGACTCGCCACAAAGTGCGCTGGTGACGCAAAAAGCGGCTGTCCTTCCACCACACGGATTTCAGCCGGGTAAAGTGGGTGGAAGACAGACTCTGCCGTGAAACAGATCACATTTGAACTAACAATTGAGGATAAGCTGGCAGTGTTGAAGTGTGATATCTGTAAATGACAACCATGTAGATTCTAGCCATAACTGAACAAGGACGATAACTTAGAACTTACCAGTGGAATACGACTTTCTGTCTGCGACGCCAATTTCACTCGCAGCTCCATAAGTAGTAAACCAGTTTTGTTTCCAACAAGATGTGCAAGAGTTTTTGGAGTTTTCTCATCCTATAAATTGTATTTGAAGTATTGAGTCACAGCAGCATTCATTTCATTGAACAAGTGTTACAAAAATGAATAAGACCAATGGAATTCCAACGTTAGAAGCTAAATACCTTGTTCCTCATCCATTTAATAAGGTCTGCTGGCCCCACATAGGGCTTCGTGAGCAACCGTTGCATTTCCCTCTCAGATGAGGCACATGTCCACATCGGATCACCTTCTGAACATGTGTTTTTTGTTTATTCAATTCCCTCTAGATCCTTCAGCAGCGACACGTTCACGAGATGAGGATGAACAAGAGAGTAATTAGATGTAATATCCTATTTAAATGCTTTGAAAAGCGAACATTCGATGTAGAAAGGATCCAAATGCTCAAATTTTTGGAAAGGTCTAGGCCCCTTGAAAAAAAAAAAACTCACCGCAACAATCAATTAGAAGCGCATCTCCGGTGCTCAGCAAAAGCTGCTGGAGATATTCATTCTGAGCAATTTTGTGTTTCATCGCGGACTGTCTCCACCGGTCCATTTTGGCCATTTTTGCTTCGATATTAGCTTCAGGAATCTTAAAACAGGAAACAATCATGATGGAATCAAAATTAGCATGTAGATCAGAACAAAGCGAGCACCTCCTGCTTCTTGAAGTATCTCCGAGCCATAATTGCCACATCAGCAGGCAGAACGGTTGTTTGGATCTTCTCAATGCACTTGTCGTCCAATTTAAGGGCAATGAACAACTTCTCATAGGCATAATGCTCCACTGACCGATATCGTTCGCCTTTCATTTCGAAGGGTAAGGGATAGTAGTTACTCAGTGGTCGAAAAATACCCTAAACAAAAAGTAAACTTGCGAAGCAACATTCACTAGAGCGAGAGAAGAAATGTGCACACCTGTAGTGAGATGATCTGGTCGTTAACTTTAATTTTGATCGGATTGTCGTCATTATCAGTGGAGAGTCCTTCAATTTCGAGAGGTTGCCTGTTCAACATGGCAGCTTTTCGCTTTTCCCGCACCTCGAATCGTAACCACATGAGGAAGAACCTGAAAGAAAACTTTTAAAATGATTCAAAGCCAAGAAAAACACGAAATTTCATACTTAGGAAGATTCAGAGCCAAAAATGTGAACACTGACCCCATTTGATTCCCTCCGAGCGCCGGAGGCTTGGCAGTCTCATTTTTCATCCAGAACTCTACCATTTGTGAGTCAGCTTTCTCACGAGCCATCCAATCAAGAAACTGATTTTCATCCATACCTAAAAAAATATCATCATATAAATAGCTATTTGTTTGGAATAAAACGACAAACTGAAACAAAAAGGACTACTAAGGTGCGTCAATGAAAAGCAAAAATAAATCAAAATAAGACAGTAAAACGTTCTGAATATATAACAATACCTATTCCCAGTTCTTTGTCGCGAGGGTCACACACTATTAACAAAGCGTCTTTAGTGTTCATCAGCGCCTTTTCGAACACTGAACATTGACACTTTCAATAAAATGATGGAAAATGAAAACAAAAAGGAGCAAAGAGAAGAGACGGAAAACTGAAGAACTTACGTTTGTCCTGCTCAACACGTAGTCTCAATCCTTGCATAGAATACGCTTGCTTACTACTTTGCAAATAGGAAGCTAACGAATTCATATCATGTCCAGCAGGCATGTTTTCCAGAAGAAGCTGACGGGCCTGCAACAGGGAAATACAACAATAACCTTGCAGACGTAACACATAAAATCGCTCAGAAACAATGCTTCTTGAGAAACTTAGTAACGAAAAAATTCTTCATCAAGTAGGGGAACACCATTAATTGAGCCCACGTGACCATTAATCGAGCCAGAGAAGAAAAATTATTGCCTTTGGAAAGACTACATTACAGATTTCATCTCGTTTCGTCTTATTTTTGATCTAACTTCTATCCCTATCAAATAGCCCAAAAGATTAGTAAACAAATATACAACCAATAAAGAATATAAAGTAAATCACGAACCTTTAAAGGAACATCGCAAGCAGATGTGCATAGCAACTCCAGAATCACATTCTCGTCAACGCCAAGCTGACTCAAAATCATCGAGTGCGTGTAGTGCACAGCACTAGGATACCTGCAATGAATTAACAATGAAAGAGTGCAAGCAACAGTTTAAACAGAGCTGTCTATTCTCTGTTATGCATAAAATGGGTTAAATCTTGAGTTCGAATGGTAAAAGAGCAAACTACAGGCCTTAAATGGACCCTGCAACAAAACAAGGCAGAAGCCACAAAAATTGGAAATGAGCTTGTATTTGAAAAAAAAACCTCGAAGAAGAAATGATTAATAATAATATGGAGTACAGATTGGTTTGAAAGATAATAATTCGATGAACTCACACTGCAGAACATATAAACTATTTCTTAAAGATAGAAGAAAGCCCTTGGACACACTGTACTTGCAGAAACTGCACGAGAAAATTACTAATACAATCAAGTTACCTTTTCCCAGCATCCGATATGGCATGACTATATCCACAATGAAGCACGTCTGATTCATTACCAATCAAAACTATCTTCCCCTCATCCATCCTGCAAAGTAATCGATAAATTATGAAAACTACGAATTGCATAATCCTCTTGTGAATCATCATCATACACTAAACTAGTATAAACAAGTGTACAACAAGCAAATCATTTCTACGACGAATCTGCAAACATGTAAACAATAAACAACAACAAACATGTTGCTAGTGGTAGAAGACGGGATTGACAAGATCGACAAATTAACACGATACCTTCAATCTCGTCCAGTGGCGCGGTCCACTCGAAGCTCCGCCCACTTCTAAAGCGAACGTCATGCACCTCCCCATAGCTAATACGCTGTATATTCTGTAAAACAAATGTTTCTGAATGTAAAATACAACAGCTACTGTTGCGCACGTCTTACAGTAATCGTCTGAAGCGCCTCAACATTGTGTGAACAACAGAAACACGAATAGCTATTGATTGGAGGTATATAAATATGCTCTCTGCAAAGGACAGTGTAGTAATACGATACTGATTGCACCTGAGTAAAGTTCATGTTCTCCTGTCATGAACGTTGGACCACTTTCAAGCCTCTGAAGACAATGTTCAGTTGAAACGTAAGGCCGAAATAAAGACGTGTCCTTATAATGACCAGTACGGCACAGAGGAAACGTCATGTATAATCAAGGTGCTGGTTGCACCTCTTACAGCGAAAAACGAAATTGATCTACTACAAAAAAGGAGTTCAAATTGTAAAAAATATTTGTACACAGATCGTCATAGTGTTTGCATACGATCAAAGTGACGTATTCTTTATCTGGTATGGCTTTCCGCTGATCTATGGGTGAATGCATCAACTTTCACTCCTCTCTAAATGTCCCATAGTAGTAATTGCGTAATTTTTCATGAAGTAATTGCACAGTGTTTGCTCGGATGCTACTACATACTGATTTTCTGCATAATTTTCCGCAAGTTACAATCCTTCCCAAAAAGATAGACTGATTGCGCGACTGCACCGGTGCGATTCTAATCGAAGCTTTTTATAGAACATTTTGATCTGAATGGGGATGCATCTGCCGAGAAAGTACAGTGTCTCAAAGTGTCGCATAGGGCGCCGAAGCGTGGGGGACCCAAATGTAGGAAGCCGTAAAAAAGCTCGGCCCTGCCACGCTTCTTACGTCTCACAGAGTGCACCATACGTATGTACAT
This sequence comes from Ancylostoma ceylanicum, assembly GCA_000688135.1. Lineage (NCBI taxonomy): Eukaryota > Metazoa > Nematoda > Chromadorea > Rhabditida > Ancylostomatidae > Ancylostoma > Ancylostoma ceylanicum. Next base: position 248,023 of record JARK01001477.1, read on the forward strand.
TTTCTTGAGCCAAAATGCATATAATTGTTAGACCGGGCGACCGCGTACCGTCTGGTCCAATAACCGACAATGATTTTCTTGCGCGTACTCCGATCCAACTCAATTTGGCTCATTATGACCACTTGGAGCAAAAGCGTCCACAGACTCTAACAACTTTACTGGACGCTGAGCGGTTGGTTGGGGAGCTGGGTGGGTCTCCACAAGATTTTTTGATGGACAGCGCGATGAGATTGCTCACGCACAGCTCATTAACCTTGATAACAACTGGTTCCTCACTATGCTCATCGGCAAGTATCGTTTTTGCTTTGTTAGCAGATTTTGAACCTTTTCGGAACCCTGGTTCTATGGCGGGTGAGCGTTTGCGTTCAGTTCAAGGGGCATGGCCAATCATGCCCTATAGATATGCAAGTGCTGCGCTGCATTTGGTGACAGTCACGCACTCACGAAGAAGGTTGTGAGCATTGGCAGAACACACACTCCCCCCAGCAGGAGTGTGGGTGTATGCCAGGAAGAACGATAGCTGGCAATAGTTGGCTGCAGTGAACCCGTGAGTCAATATCCCATGCAATTGTAGCCCCGCCCCTAGTTATAACTAGGGGCGGGGCTACAATTGCCTATAGGTGACAGAGATTTACAGACATTACAGTTATATGAGGGTCAGTTATTTTCCCTTCCTTAGGCTGGTTATAATCTAAGCCAACAAAATCCAGCAGGATGAAAGCAGGGAAAGCTCAATTTTCAATGGAGTGTGACAGGTATTCACTTCGAGTCATTACATTTTAGCCCTAAATCCCGAAATTCTACTTTCAGACTAACCCTGAACCAAACAAAACCTTAATGCCTTCGAACAAAGTAGACTAGTATGCGCCCCGATGCGAGTTGGGCGTGGCAACCTTTGCATGGGATGCGCGGTGCAGCTGCCAGCTGTCACCACCTATCGTTCTTCCTGACGCTCACCACAAACGATGAGTTAACACTACGGACCATTTTGAATAGAATTGTCACCTGAAGGATTCGCTCGAAAATATTAATGAATGCAACAAAACTTTGAGATGACTTGAAGAATTGCAGTTTCTGCTGCATGCCTGTCCGAACCAAACAAAAAAGAGATTGTAGTAGAAATGGATATTGAATTAGTGATCAGCATGTGAGCTAACTCTTTCTATGCCCAATGTCTCACTAGTTAAAGTTCTTTTTTTTTCAGATTTAAATAAAGATTTAGTTTGAAAAAAGTTCATAGCCTTAACCATTTCTTGCTAGTAAGTAGGAGAGATCAAAAACATCATACTCTTCTTGGTGAGTCTGTATAGCTGTCTGCAGAAGCAGCGTAACATCTGTATATCGCACCTGTGCAGGACATAATTGACAACGTCCACTTTTCCAGCGGGATCCAACAGTGACGATGCCAATCCCAGCGATGTACATACTTATACGGGAAACGTCAATCACGATTGCCACTCCCGCGGCCGCAACATCTACGCGGCGCGGGCGAAGCAACACCGAACATCCACAGCGCTCGCACGCACCGCGTAAATGTTGCGGCCGCGGGAGTGAGAATCGTAATTGACGTTCCCTGTACATATTTCAAAACAACCTTCTAACCCACTCTACAGGACGAGGTCATTTTGCTAACCAAATGGCACGCATCACCGTTGATATTATTGATAGAAAGGAGTGCTCAGAGTTTTGCCGGCGAGCGATTTGTCACCAAACGGAAAGAGAAAAGCGGAACAAGTTGTTGCCGCCATGAATGCCCATAGGGTTCCGGAACGCACTTGCTTGCCGCTTGGCGTTGGCGGCTACCCTTGTACCCTACTCCCTGGCGGACTTGATCCTGTCCATCGGGCGATTTACCAACGTGCGATGGTAAGGTCGCTATGTATCTGTCAAGCGTTCACAAACGTCAAGACGAGTGCTAGCGCGCTCCGAAATCCAGCGGTCAGCCCAAGCGAGCGGTGAGTTTCGTCGCGCTCAGTAAAAATATCACAGGACGTTCCCCGTCGCCCCTCGCTGGGTGAGTTCACGTCGAGCTCGCTACTGCAAAAAACCATGAGTGACCCCTTCAGCGAGTTTAGCCGCAGCGAGCTTGCACTGCGTAACAGCCCGTTGTTTGAGACCCTGGATAGCTGTGTTGGTATCTGCAATACGAAAAACGAGGTGGGACACTGTCTTCAAAACTACCAGAGACGATCCTCCCTTGGGGGAATATGAAAATCTAGAAAGATTTCCTGGAGAGCTTTGGCTAATCCCATTTTCTCTGTTTGTCGACTGCGGCATAATCCCTAATCCCTTTAAAGCTTCATATTAGCTCTGAACACCGCGATGGGAAGCTGGTTGTGCGGCCCATGGCAATCGATAATCGGTTGTCACGTACACAATCGCAAGCATGGGACACGTGACTAGGACCCTTTGCTAAAGGATTTTCATGGATGTATTTCTTAATCGATTAGGGCTGATGGATAATTTCGTTGCAGTTGATCACAAATCCCAATGCAGATCAGCTCATCACAAATTTCTATACAGGCTACAATAACGGGCAAAGTACTGACGGCTTGGTGCAATTTAATGTAGAGTTTAGCAGTACCATACCAGCACTTCTATTAAGTGAAGCCGATGTATAATACTTTGTATTTTGTTACGAATACCTCGTAATTTAGCGCTAGGGAGAAGTATTTAGTCTGACAGCAGTCCTAAAAGGCACAGCATATGGGGCGTGTGTCTTTGAGAATGGAATTTCAGTACAACTGCCAAGGTATGGTTGAAGAACACCGCCGCACTCGTAATACTTGAAAATTAGTGTAATTTCGATGTACTTCCTTAGTTTCGCAATTGCGACACGTCTTTCGCCGCGTGTATATCTAAGTTTCGATCAATATCTGAAATTTTGAACCAAAACGAACAATAATTACGGGAGAAACGAGACAAATCACAAATTTTCAGGCTACAACATAAACAAACTCGAAATACTACAAGTGGGCCGTTTAGCAGCATGTCTGCCGCGCGGAACGGACTCTGAACTCCGTTTCGATGTCGTTGGAGGAGGAAAAGCCCAGATGTCAAGCCTGGGTATTCAGAAGCACACACCAAACACTTTATTGTGCATGTAATTCAACAACGACGAGGTTCCCGACGGCAACTTGTGTCCAACACTGAGGCCGGAATGAGGTCACCCCGTCGCAGTGGCGAGGACGAGTTTTCCACGTGAACTGTGCTGGCCCTGCACAGAACGGTGTACGGTAGCTAAGGTCGGCTGAGTATCTGCTCTTCAGCGCACGGCTTTCAGCAGCCAAATATTTTTGAGTTTCAATTTTATTTTAACTGAAAAGTGGATGGTTTTCCGATAATTTCGGTATTTTTTCAGTAATTTCTAAGTGTTTTCAGTCGATTTTTATTCCGTATTCGAAGTTTGTTAAATGTTTTCGGACGAATTTCAATTTCGTATTCGAAGCTTAGGGTTTCCAGCTGACATTTTACTTGAATTCCGTATAGCTGGACAATGAACTGATTTACAATTTTTGAAAATAACGGTGTGTGTCCATTCCATGTTACATAGGTCACTTGAATAGGTGTACCTACTGTCACTGCTCTTGTCAAAATGCAGCTCCAAACAATCCCTCCTTCCGCGAGTTAGCAGAAACAAAATGTGGGTAAACTGGAGTTGGGGGGGCCACCTAACAAAAGTCGATAGCTTGGCCTGTCCTACACGTTCTGACTTGTTAGCTGACACGTTTATAACATTCTGACTTGTTAGCTATCCTAACGTACAATAGATACCTGAAGTGCAAACACGTCAGAACGTGTAGGACAGGTCATATTATCGACCAATACCAAGTGCCCCCCCCCCCGCCAACTCCATTTTACCCCAAAATGTAGTTTTTGACGGAGTTTCGGAATCAAAATCCCTCCTTTATGCACTTCTTTCTCCCAAAAACCTTTTTTCCAAATTATAGGCTTTCATAATTCAGACCTTGGTTAGAACTACTAACAATGACTGGCAGTTGTTTGTGTGTTCCTCTGTTTTAGTTGAGCAATTCCTGTCTTAATATCTTATTTCCCTTCGCAGATGTGTATGAAGCTTCATATTTGTAGTGATTTTTATTGAAATGTCAATATCTCTTCCTTATTTCATCCATGCTCTTTCTCGCATCGTCGTGTAATAGGTCCATGTATTAAATTCCCTGTTTACATCATTTAAGTACAGGTATCTTGAACGGAGGGCAAATATGGCGACTGCTCCACAAATTACCAAGAAGAAGAAGGCCGTTTTGGACGGAGTCTTCAAGGCTGAGCTGAACAACTTCCTCATGAAGGAGCTTGCTGAGGATGGTTACTCTGGTGTTGAGGTTAGACTTGATTATTCGTTTTTGGTGTTTGTTTGTCCTCTTATTTCACTTAAAATCCTAATTGAATTTTTTTAATCCCTTTTACAATGGAATCACTGTTTTTGAACGAAAATTTTTGCAGAGACGAGAGATTGGTATTATTTATACCTTTTCTTCAAAAGAGCAACGTTCATTTTGAGGTTCGACGCACTCCTGCTCGTGCTGAAGTCATCATTATGGCTACCCGCACTCAATCCGTTCTTGGTGAGCGCGGACGCCGCATCAAGGAATTGACCTCCGTGGTGCAGAAGCGTTTCGGTTTTGAGGAAGGATCTGTCGAGGTGAATTATCCGTTCTGTTATCTCTTCATCATCATGGTACCGTTAATTTTCTTTTCGATTTTTTTGCGCTTTTATTCTGTTTTCTTCCGAGTGCAGTTCTAAAAAAGCATTCAGTAACACTTCTCTGCAGGAAGGGGTGTTTTATCTCTACAAGCATTTGTTGTATGGCTGAGCTTTATAGCTTTCTTAGTTGGAACTTAGTTCTTTACTTCTCAGTGCACACAAGATCTAATTACACTGTCAGAAGGCTCCTAGGTACACTGTTTTCGGGTGTAGGTAGAACTTGGCATGGTTTGTTCAGCACACGAATTTGCTCCTATTTATATACGGAGGTTATTTTAGAGCAGTACTCGCTTCGTAGTGCCGGAAGAATGTTATTGTGGAGCCAAGTACTGATTATTTAGTGCGTATTTTGCGTTATTATGATTTTCCGAGGCGAAATTCATGGGAGATTAATACTGAGTCTATCGTGAGAGTTTAACTAAGATTATTAGCTCAATTCTTTCTCCAAATTTCGTTAAATGAGCGAACAGGTGTCCTGGCCTTGTGATTAAGCTCTCGCCACTATACTTTTGCAGTGAACCAAACGTTAATTTTCATTTTGCCACATTAATTAATCGAACCCTTATTCGAGTTAGGGTAGATCACTTTACCTGTAAAACTTCAGGTTTTCGTCTTTTTTTTACTTCTCATACCTTACAGCGCTACCACACCTTCCTGTTTGTATGCTATTAATACATGTTTAGCTGAGCAGTAGCGTTAGCTTTGTTGTTTTTGATTCTTTTTTTTGGTTCATTTGTTTACATATATGAGGCTGTGAGTCCGGTTCTTATTTTACCAGTTATTTCTTTTTTTTTTTCAGCTCTACGCCGAGAAGGTCTCCAACCGTGGTCTCTGCGCTGTCGCTCAGTGCGAATCTCTCCGCTATAAACTCGTCGGTGGATTGGCCGTTCGTCGTGCATGTTATGGTGTGCTGCGCTTCATTATGGAGTCGCAAGCACAGGGTTGTGAGGTTCGTAATGCGACTAATCTTTTTTTTTGGTTTCCTCAATATCGTAAGCCACTGGGTCTGGGCAAGGCGTAACTTTGTAAGTTTTCGGCCTAATCCCCGGTTGGCAAAATTAAATGAAGTTTTAATCGCCGTACAATTAGTTTAATTGATTCGGTTTCATGCTTCTCCTACATGTCTTTCTTCATATGTTTCCATTTTCGCTTCCTTATAGTTCTGTAGTGATTTTCGATCATTAGGTCATCGTCTCTGGCAAGCTTCGCGGTCAGCGTGCCAAGGCCATGAAATTTGTTGATGGACTCATGATTCACTCAGGACACCCCGTCACCGAGTACATTCAGCAAGCTGTCCGACACGTGCAGCTCCGTCAGGGTATGTATTCATGACAAAAATGCAACTTGTTGCCACGCTTTATATCTACGAAATTGTCGAGCAGACATGTGGGATTATTTTCTTCTTTTTCAGCCCTATTCGATTAGTTCAACCCCAAAATTCTCAAAGTCATAGTTTGTGGCCAATCGCCGTTCGCGGGGGTTAGTTCATGCGCACATCACAGAAATTATGCTCATTCTGTACCGTAACCCCGCCTTTATTGGGTATTTAGTTACGGTGGGCATATAATAGAAACGTCACCTAACACAATCCTTTGAAACTATGCAGAGTAGCATTATTTGGCATGATGATCACGAGCATTCACTTTACTTTGCAGTGCATTCAGTTTCCTGGCAAAATTAGCATTTCCATCGCTTCGTTGCGGAAAGCTTTTCGCAACAGTACAAAAATGTCGTTATGGAGCAAAGAAAAATGAATAATTTTCGTGATCAAAGCATCAAATGACGTGCAGAGGCAACGTTTGGGCGAAAGTCTTGATTTTGATATTTTGGGGGCAGAACTATCCGCAGTGACGTTTTTTCATGTCTTATTGTATAGCATTGTCTTTTATTTTACTTTCTACAAGTTTTGCGTTACAGGAGTGATCGGTATCAAGGTAAAGATCATGCTTCCTCACGATCCTCGCGGCCAAATGGGACCCAAGAATGCTCTTCCTGACCATGTCCAGATCCTTGAACCCGTGCCAGAAGTCAACCCTACTGAGCCAAGCTCTGAACACAAGGTTGAAAAGAAGGACATGATCCCAATTGTTCCTCCACCGATGCAACCCGTTGAGGTCACACCGGCCTATTAATGATTTTGTTATCATTGTTACATAAATGATTGTTATTTTGAATGCTGTGTGCACATTATAAAATGTATGTGTGTCATTTCACGGTACTTGGTCTCAATGAAGGCGAATAGCTAGGGAGCTTGGAAGCTTGTCATCATTTCATTATGTGGTCTATGAAGTAATTTATCTACAGCACGGAAAATTCTATCTTGGCGACCTAAATTTTTGTTGATCGTACGCATGAACGGTACAGGCAGCCGCATGTCATTGGCAGCGAATCATCCCACTTTTATTCCTCTTGCTAGAGCCAATTGCGCAGGAAACCGCCATGATCTGGTTTCCACTAGCTGAACATGGTTTGAGAAGGAGCGCCCTACGTTCTCGGGGTGATGTTAGCATCGGATACGTCTTCAGAGTGGCGTCAGTGTTTCACTTTACGGCTGAATTAACCAGCATTCTATCAATGATGCTCATGTTCACGAAGGCTCTGAATTTTTGTTCTAATGACCCATGGGCGAGCTTTGTAAACAGTTATTCAGCCTGTATTGACCTTTTCGGATAATCACATAATTCACTTGGAAATGGTGTGTGGCATAATATTAAAGGTCATGGAGAGTGTAGGGATTTTTAAAAATTCTATTCTTATGACGTGGGTTTGGCAGCGTGCAAGTTCCTGTAGAAACTGTCATTACAGGTACAGTGAACTCCAAACGGTCGCAAACAAGGGACGGGACCGCGGCGCGGGCACTCTGGTTGTCTGCTGCAGCGAGGCAGCGGGCCTGCTGGGCAGAGACACAGAGGAAAACAGATACGTCGTGATTTCCCGCTGCGGAGCAGGCAGTCAGAGTGCCCGCGCCGCGGTCCCTCCCGTTGTCTACGGCCGCTGGAGTTCACTGTAGGTTTTCATCGCTAGTGCTTTCACGAGTATGGTCTCTTGAAGGAGATTTTGGTTTTGTTGCGGACTCATTCGATATTCTAATTAAATAGCTTCTCTAATAATATCATATTGTACTATGACTATATTTTCACTTTTGCAGATAAACTTGCAAGGTTTCAACACTTGTGCGACTTCATTTGACTACAGCTAAGCTCTGTAAGTAGCTTGTAACCCTTACCATTTTCTACTTGTACAGCAGTTAGTTTGCTTGAATTGGGCTTGAGATAGAGATTGGTGACGTAGATTCGTGGCTAACTGTGCATTCTCCTTTAATTTAATCAATGGTCTTGGTGAGGGAGTGTTTTTCAAGCTTCATTTCGGAAATGTAATTTATACTGACACGTTCACGACAGATTGCACACCGCGCGCACTAATGCTTTTGACAAGCCCGCTTTCAGGCGTGTGAGGTTCGTGCGCAACAGGTTGTACACGCTATCCCATGTGTTGGGATTTCCTCCGTTGGGTGAAATTGCTCGAGCTTGTCGGTTGTTGATTGGGACGACGTAAAGAACAGTACTTACGAGGTAATAAATTTGGCTTCAACAGCAAAACTGGAAAGTATGAGTGTATCTTAGGTGCTTCGCTGTAGGCGATGGCAGAGAACGGGTCGTCAAGGAATCTTGAACGATTCCTTATCGAAAGCGAAGACGAACAAGAAGCAGACACCAAGGATGGAGAAGATGACATGTACGACTTGGTAGTTCCTTTCGATGAAGACGCTTCCGACGATGAAGACTGGAACTTGGAAGGTGCCAGAGATGAATGGTGTGATGATATAGTGGTCCGAAATAGATGGCCTTTCGAAGAGACTCATGGCGTTCACGACGATGTTGCCAGCAACTGTAAGGCACCAATTGATTTTTTCAAGTTTTTCCTGAATGAAGAAGTGCTCGAACTAGTTGTCCGTGAGACGAATAGGTACGGCTGCTCAAAAAATATGGATTGGGTGCCAACAAACAGCGAAGAGATTAGTAAGCTCATTGGATTGACTCTTCAAATGGAAATTGTCCGTCTACCTTCGCTGGCAAGTTACTGGAGCGATGATCCAGTTTATGGATGCCATCACATTGGACCTAATGCGATGCCTCGATATCGTTTTGAGGAACTCGTTACGAATTTGCATTTGTGCGATAACAATGAAGCTGATAGGACAAATAGATTTTATAGGATCTCTGAATTCTTGCGTGTTTTCAATAAGGTATGTCAAGAAGCATTTCGACCAGGACAGGAATTATGCATTTATGGATCTCTTGTACCGCTTAAAGGGTTCTTGCCAGATAAGGATAATCGTTATGATGTTAAGCTGTTTAAAATTTGCACCAAAGGAGGATATACCTACAGGACCATTATTCATGCTGGAGAGGAAAAGGAATTGCCAATTGGATCTATCGCTGAGGACGTCGTCATGCCATTGTTAGATGGTTTACTTGACAGCGGAAGGGTGCTCTTCACTGATGATTATTACACCAGCATACCTCTGGCCGAAACCTTAATAGCTCGAAAAACGAACCTAGTTGGCCCTGTGAGACGAAACAGCAGAGGATTACCATTAGTGGTGGCTGAAAGGAAGCTGAAAAGAGGAGAGCATATAACTCAACAGAAAGAAAACGGCGTAACTGTTCTTAAGTACAGGGGAACGAAAAACGTGCTGATGCTATCAACAATGCACGACAATTCCGTGAACACCAACGGAACGCCCAACCTTATCGAGGATTATCATACGGCAAAATCTTTCTTCAACGTCGAAGACCAGAAGGCATCGTATAATCCCTACGTCCGGAGAACGACGAAGTGGTACCAGCGAATTTTCTTCCATTTGATTACAAAAACTGCTCTTGTAAATTCTTGGAGGCTGTTTTGTGATGTGACGGGTAGTACAGTAGGACTGGTGGATTACAAGATATCGGTAATCAAATCGCTGTTGCCGATGAAAAGACCTCCAAGTCCATCCTTGAGACCCATCCTGGAACAAGTCGAAGGACCGAAAAGATCGACAGTACGGCGATGCGTTGGATGCTACACGAAAATTTGTGCAGAAAATGGCTCTAACGAGGCAAGAAAACGTGCGAAACGTGTACATACTCGTTGTTCCAAGTGCAAACGTCATTATTGCATCGAATGTTTCCAAGTGATTCACACACAATGTTAATTTGTTCCACGGTTACTATGTTCTCACTTATTGGTGTAAATAATATGTTCTCATCCACCATTTGAAGAAATATCTGCTCACGTGTTGTAAATAAAACCCATGGTAAAGAAGTTTGAAGAAGTATTTGTTTTGTCTTTTGCGTGTGTCGTACACTTTCATACTTGTCACTATGTCATTATTGGAGAGTTTTTTAAATATGAATGTCTATTTTTTAAAAAATAAGGCATCAAAAGCGTGTAGAATCGGTTCTGCAAACTGTCGTGAACGTGTTAAAAGAGGAGTTGCTAGATTTTCTCTAGTGTGGCCTCTCTGAAAGCGAAAATCCTGGTCACTCTCAAGCTATGCTCGTTTTCCTTGGCTATATTCTGAATTTCGGCATTCTTTGGGAGCATTGCTGAGTTTTCCCAGTTTTTCTATGCGTTTCGGTGTGAATGAGCGCATTGTAGGCGTTTTTCCGTTTGTGTTGGGTTTCCTGCCCTGTCAATAGGGCAACATCCACACGTTCTCAAGATTGCATGGCGACACATACCAAGTTTTGCAAGGCCAAAACACCGCTTTAAGCATCCCTGTTTGAAAAGGGCATTTCTCCTCATACTAAAGCCTAGAAATTTGGGAAGTTTGGCGTATAAACAAATGCACTGACTACAAAACGCAGTTGAATACCTAGGCTTTTCGCTTCTGGGCTGTTTTGAAAACGACGAGAGCTGAATATCTGTGCATGAAATCGCAGTTTCCACGCTAATTTTTGTTTGTTCCTGTCTGTATCGCAAGCTTTTTTCTTTAATAGCTCCCCAGCCTCTTTCCTTGACAGAAATTACTATAAGAAGTTTTTTTCTTTTGCAGGGCGTAGCATTGTACTTTTTGGGAAGTTTTTCCACTCCAGACTGTTCTTTTTTGTTTTCTTATTGACACGGTCTTTTTCATTGGAAAGATAGTTGGAGGACTGCTAGAGAGAGTAAGAGCGAAGAAAAGTGCACAAGGGTTTCAAAAGGTGAAGAAAGGGGTGTGTGATATGCAAATTTTCAATTGTCGCGACGTCTGAAACGGACTTTACGTTCTAAACTTGAAGAGCAAGGGGTTTTTGCACTATCTCAAGCTTTTTTTGCTAATATTTGTACCTAAAAACCAATTAAGAAGACTGAACATGTTGCTTACACGTATTGTCTGATGCTTACGCTCGCTTTTGGGGGATAGGAGACTGCAATGACCGAAGGTCGCAGCACTCACTACATCTTACTTGTCAGAACCTGCTGCCTCCTGTTTCAGCCTGTCTAACCGGGTAGTGAGGCGTTCACGCTTGGTCGAGCTCCACTAGGGTTTCCCTTAGTAATACCTTTTGGTTATAAATAGGCCTATGCTTTAAAAAGTATGCTATCTTAGACGGGTTTTCTATTTTGCTTCGAATAATACTGTTTCGTAGAATCAGAATTGAGTCTCCCTGTTAGCTTTGTTAGCTTTAGTTACTGGATATGCTCTCTTCAAAACTGATTTCTTGTTGGTCGCAGCAATTGTTTGCGTGCATGTGGTGCAAGTCACATGGGCACTGAATGTTTCCTCAACTGAGCGGTTCAACCAATTTAACAAAAATCGATTATCACAATGTAAACGAGTTATTTCAGTGGTGATGTCCGACGGACAGCAAGTGCCGCAGCCAAACCAGCCCGGAGGGCAGTCACATTTGATCGCCGCGTTGAGTTCACGCGGTGGTGGTGGACCGCAGCAGCAGCAGCAGATCCAGCCGGGAGGCGGACCCATCCGCGTTCAACTTCAACAGCAGGGCCGCCCACCCATAGTTCCGTATCCGCAGGGAGCAGGTGGCCAGCAGGCACCGCCACAGATGCGAACGGTGCAGCAGGTGTATCAGCAGTCACCGAATGGTCCACCACAGCAACGCATTGTACACCAGATTGCTCAACGACCTGTGATGGGCCAGCCGGCGCAGATGATGCGGGTGAGCAGCGCGCCGCAGCCCACCATGCAAATTGTGCACACTGGCCCACCTCAGCCACAGCAGATCCATGTGTCTTCGTCGCCTATAATGGGACCACGGGCACCTCCACAGCAGCCGACACGTGCCCAACTCGCGCCCTTGCCTGGCGGCCAACCACCACCGCCTGGAGCCAACGTGCAGCCGATGCTTGCGCCACCCAGCTCCAATGGCTCAATTATGGACCGCACTCGTATTGACGAATTGGCAAGGCAAACTAGTGCTAACACGGTGCTGGACGACGTAGTGAAGGTACATTTTTCTATCCTGGGTGGTGTTTTGCATACCAGTACAGGGAACGTCAATCACGATTGCCACTCCGGCGGCCGCAACATCCACGCAGCGCGGCTGTGGATGTTGGGTGTTGCTTCGTCCGCCCCGCATGGATGTTGCGGCCGCAGGAGTGGCAATCGTGATTGACGTTCGCTGTACATATACAGTGGGCGTCAATGGCTGTGACCCGTCTGTGGCCTCGAAAAGAACGCGGCGCGACCGCGCCGCTCGAGCGAGAATCTTCTCCGAGACATCAAATTATGGGGTTTTCTTGATAGTCAGTTAGTTTTCGTATTAGTTATCATCAAATGTGATGAACAACTATCAAGAAAATCCAGATACGCCACTGCAGCAACGATTCCATCGTGAATGGCGCGGTCGCGCCGCGTTCTTTTCGAGGCCGTGGATGGGTCATCGCCATCGACGCCCACTTTATGTAGTGGTCATTCTGCGCAGAACTACACCATTTTCCCCCAATTTTTGCTTTTACGCTCTAATTTGATGTAGAAATTGATCAGTGTTCGTATCATTGATTTTTCCTGAACATATGCATCGATCCAACTTTCTGTAGAAGGAAGTTGCGTATTGAACGATTTTTGAATACTTTCGGAACGTTGTGAAATTCTGGAAAGGTCTAGCGTTCAGATAGTAGTTCTTATATAGTTCAAAATGAGAAATTCAGCGCATATTTGTGTCCTAGAAATGCTCAGATCCATATTCTCGGTGTTATTTCAGAATTCCGGGGTTTCGATGCGTATTTTTTAAACTTGCAAAAACAGTTGATGATGTCCTTCATCTAAAAGTTTTGTTTCACCCCATTTTAGGATATGTTGTGCGACTATACGGATGAATTCATCAACGAGCTAGTAAGCCATGTGTGCAAGCTGGTAAAGCACCGCGGAAACCATCGAATCGAAGCGAGAGACGTGGAATTCGTGCTCGATATGGTGTACAAGATGCCGTCAGCGCCACGCGCATCCGTGCACGTCTTCGGCGCACCGGCGCCGATTCGCCCCGACCGTATCACTCCACAACCCACCGAGGCGCACAAACAGCGTATGTTGTTGATTAAGAAAGTGGTGAAGAAGCCGTAATTTTGTACATTTCATCCTTAGATCTTATTCAGTTTGCGGGTTTTTCTAATTTGTCCCTTGCGGTGTAATGTATGGGTGTCTTTTTTCTTCTTTTCCTTTGAAATTGGACATGCTATAGTTTTTTTCCAAGATATGCTGTAATCTATATTGTTCTAGTGTTCTTCACTTAAAAATTTGAATGATTTCGTCCGCTTTTATCGAATATCAAATATTTGTCAGTATTCAGATTTTTTCCTTAGGCAAGTCTATAGTACTTTGAATGCAGAATCCTTTATAGTATTTTTTCGCGTAGTTTTTGTAATTCATATTTTGTTCTGTACGTAAATCGTGCTCTAGTGATGTTTTTTGCTTTTTGCAAGAAATCTCCTAAACCATATTACATCTAGGTCTAGCATATATTAAATTTCGTGGAAGGCTAGGGAGTCAGCGAAAAGGCAGACGGTTTTGTGTAAGCTGTTCTTCCAGGTGGTTAATTTTGTTGTTTGCGCGTGTATTGTCAAAAGAAGTCCTGATGGAGTTTGGGATTTCAGAGCGTAGTACTTCACACGTAAACAGAAGCACCGTTGAGTGTCTTTGTTGATCTAAATGAATGATTTGATATAGTTGCACCTCAATCATTTTTCAACGACGCTGTTTTAATCAGTGTTTATGTTGCGACGTGTTTCGTTGATTCGTTATCTTGTTTGCCAATCGTTGTCAAGGAGAACGCCTTCTCTATGTTAGTGCATATACGTTCTCGTTGACTCTACTACTTTATCAGTTTCTTGCGGTCCTCTAGCTGCGAGATAGGAAGTGTTTCCAGAATTTACGAAAACATCCGGTTGTTTTATTTATGTTAAGTCGTTTCGCTAAAATTTGCTGTGACGTTGTCATGGTGGCTTTGTTCACAAGGTAGACATTGGGTATACTTACGGCGTCTGCTTATTCGCAGGAGAATGACATTGATGTCTTCCTGGTCGTCCGTGCCTAAAAAAGCGACCAAGGTTGAGTATTTCTGCTGTTGTCCACTGCATATCCTCACGCCTTCTGTTTTTTCCTTTTTCTCCGATTCTTATTCATTTTATTTTTTCATATTTTTTTAATGGATGGAATTATGCTCACAGTTACCTGTAGACTCTCCATATTTTGTGTTTTCATCGCATTTCTATTCTTTTCTGAGAAGTTTTTCCACGAAATTCGGCTGTGCTGCATCCTGTGCAAAAAGGGCGGTACCAATGTTGCACGATTGGTCTTATTTGAACCCATCTCCACGCTCTTTATTGTGAAGTGGTCTCCAACCGTTGCGTAACTACGCTATCTAGTGTGTAGAGCGGTAGATCTGGGAGAGGCAGTGAGGCCGAGCTCTGCCATTGGTCAGCTGGATGATTTGGTCAATCGCAGAGCTTGGCTGCAGCTCCATTTCCAGGTACATCGCTCCAGACCATTTGTTCGTAGATCAGAACGCTGATGAAGGATCAAATTATCAAACTGAATCATAATAAAGGGTGAGAAGAGGTTTTTGAATACACCAGTCGTAGAACAGCGGTAATCAAACGAATGATAGACGAACGGGTTTATGTGATATACATACAGTACTGGCCAAAAAGATATCACCTTTTGAACTTTTGTTCATAACTTCTTTTGAAGTGAAGCTTGAATTTTCTAATTTTGGGGGATAATGCTACTACTCATTGCTGATAAGTAGAGCTACTATCACCTCACTGCGCTTGCAAATCTATATATATAAAGTAGAAAGTCTGTGCGTGTGTGTGTGTGTATGTATGTATGTGTGTATGTATGTTCCTTATAGAAATCGCGGAGAGTTAACCGATCGGGACCAAACTTTGCACACATATGCATCTCGGGCCGGCGGAGGTTTTAGGCTACTTTAGGTTATCGATTGACTTATCGATTTATCGATTTTATTGATTTTTTGCAATTTTCGCCCACTGGTCGCTGGGGACATGTCTACTGGGGTTATCCAATACGCTGAACACGAATATGACAACCATTTTGTACCAAGTATTGATTTATCGATTTTATTGATTTTTCGCAATTTTCGCCCACGGGTCGCTGGGGACATGTCTACTGGGATTATCCAATACGCTGAACACGAATATGGTAACCATTTTTGTACCAAGTATTGATTTATCGATTTTATTGATTTTTCGCAATTTTCGCCCACGGGTCAGTGAGGACATGTCTACTGGGGTTATTCGATACGCTGAACACGAATATGACAACCACGAGTTTATGGAGTTATCAACTTTGTCGATTTCATCTGCAGTTACTTAGTGGTAGGTAAAAACGCGTCCACTGGGGTTCGCCAACACGCTGAACGTGAACATGGCGAGGATTACGGAAGAATTTACCTGCAAAACAAATTCTCCTACTTTCTGACAGAGGTGAATGAAAAAAGGATTTTCTGGGTTGATCGTGAAAATGATGAGCACTATGAAAGGATCGTTGGGTTTAATCGTTGTCGCCGTTAGCGTTAAACTGCCGGGAGAAATAAAACACCCGAGCGAAGCCGGGCATACCGTCTAGTTCTTATAATAAAAATTTTTTACTCAAAGAGGTCAAAATCCTTGGTTTTGCACTACTCGCATTCAATTACTGTGCGACTTCCAGTAAAGCAATTTCCACCAAAATCGAACTTTTTCCAGCGAATGGATTCATATCCAACGTAATTTCGGTAAGCTGAGGAGGAATCCTGACGTTTACGGAGCTCAGTTGACATCACTAAGGAATTGACCTCTATCGGCGGATTTAGCCATTCTGTATCACAATTAGGGCCCTGTTTTCGAATAGATCTTGTTCTACATGATGCTCTAGCTTGAGCAGAAAGAGAGTGCTTGTACTAGTGCTCCCTGGATGCCTATCTAATCCAGTTATCCTAGCTGGACATAAGCTTACCATTGGGTCACCTTACAAGTTTCAAGTTTTGCATTTTTATTTCGATGGGGAAAGATAAGTTCATGATAGCATCTTTGCTTATGGAGAACCGACATGGCTGCTAGAATGTCTAGGAAGACGCTGACGTCTGGGGCTATCAGAAATTGATGAGCTACGAGGGCTCAAAAATGAACACCAGCAACAACCTGTGAGGGGCTGCGAGCCTCCACGCTCTTTTCTCAAGTAAAATCCTTTAGCATGAGAAGCATAAGCATATAAGCGAATTTTTGAGCCACCCGACGGATTTTCCTTCCAATGTGCCAGGTTTCGCAGAAATAGAGCACGATGTCTCACTACTCTGACATATTCTGAAGACCAGGGCATTTTTGCGTGCCATACCCTGCCTGATTCGAGACTTGGTGGGTGTTATATTTCCATGCGGTAATCTAGAAAAGTATACGCATCATTTCAGATAAAAACTCCTCTATCGTATTTCCATCATCCCCGAAATAAAAATGCAAAACTTGAAACTGGTAAGGTGCCCCAATGGTGACCTTATGTCTGGCTAGGGTATCTGGATTGGCTAGGCATCCAGCGAGCACTAGTGCAAGCATTCTCTTTTTTCTCAAGCTAGAGCATCAAATAGAACAAGATCCCGCTCAAAACAGGGTCGTACGTGAGGTCCAAAGTGGCTGAAAGAGTCGAAAGAGGTCAATTCGAAGGTGAGATCATCTGAGCTCCAGAGATTTCAGGATTTGGCCCCATCCAACTGGAAATCTGTTGGATATGATTCCATTCGATGAAAAAGATTCGATTTTGGCGGCAACTCCACTTGTGGAAGTCGCACAGTACTGGAATGTAAGTGGTGTGAAATCAAGGGTTTTGACTTTTTGGGTAAAAAAAATTTTTCTTTTAAAAATTTGCAGGGGCGGTAAGGATATTAGTAGCTCAATTCATTACTAATGAGTTGTTGCAGTAACCCCCAAAACTAGAGATCTCAAGCTTCACTTCGAGAGAAGTTATGAACAAAAGTTTAAAAGGTGATATCTTTTTGGCCAGTACTGTATTTCCTTTTCCCTTCTCATATTTCCTTCGCTACCACGCTCTGCCTTTCTGCTTCGATTCTTTGATGACATTGATCACACTGATATGCCGTATTCCTACATGTTTTGCACGGCGTTCATGGGAACTTAATCGCCATCGATCAGTGTATAGTTTGCAATGTGATGCAAGCTCTGAAGGCAACCAATAAGATAAAAAGGGGGCCTGAATCCTTCCTAGTTCAATCCCTTTCGTAATTCAGTGGTAATCCATTCAATGCCAACTCTCAAGGTGGTACCAGTTGGTCTACAACGACCCGTCCTGACCTGGGTACAATTCTTCTTGCCAGCCTAGGTAATGCCACCCCTTTTTTCACAATTGAAATGATTGCGATTATCCACTGGCCACGGTTTGTTATCGAAAAATAGCAATGCCTTTTTTCTTTTGAAACGCGAGATCTGTATACTAAAATCAGGAGGAACACCGGAGCAAATGTATAGGAATTTCCTCCAGTCCTGCGCTTTCTATGGAATCTAACGTTTCTGAATGTCTCCATAGAATTATACTACTTGCCAGTTATCAGGGCAGTTATTTTGCTTCCATGTGAATTATTGTGTAAAAATTGACTGAGTATTAGGTGTCCAGTCTGACAGAGGCTTATCGAATTTCTCGAACTAATCTTCTAGATAATTACTATCGTATAGCTGTCATAGTAAATTCCATGGATTCTTAGTGGCGCCTTCGGGGACAAAAAACGGCTATAGCGAACAATGGCCAGTCTCGTTTGATGAGACGACTGGCATCGGACATTGGTAAAAACGAGCAAAAATATGTTTGAAAATCTGCATAAGAGTAAAACTTCTAATGCTGCTGTTTCAGTAAAATGAACCTACATAGGAATAGTCATAGTTCTTAAACGCATAGGTAAGTGCAGGTAAGGATAAGATTGCAAGCAAACATAGAACATTGCAACAAAGTCCTAGTTTCAAGGAACGGACTTGGTGGAGTGATTGCCCACAGCGTTGCGGCCGACCAGAGCCTCTTGATCTACAATTTTTATCCTCTAGATAGTTTCGCCCCTATTTGTCGATCCAGATTACATTTTTTCGTATACTGTTTGAGAAGATCAAAAATAGCTTATCATCATCATGGTGTTAAATTCGACAAGTAGTTCTTCTTAAAAAATTGAGGAGTTGGAATAGCGCAATAGATCGAGCGGGTTATCCTTCGATTTCCCGCCAAATTTCCATAGATCATCCCTACCACTGTGGGTATCCATCGATCAGTCTTTGCTGCTCTTTCTCCGTGGTGATTCGTCTTTCCTATTAGGGGCTATATTTGTGGCTTTGGACGTTCTTCCATGTTTCCTAGTCTTTTCCAAGTGACCTAGGAGGCGGAGATGTTTTGTGAGGACTAATTGATCTTATTGATTTTCGACGGGGGTTTTCCGCAGTTCTTTTTTTGGCTGGGTTTCTGCGTTTGTTTTGTTTTCACCTGCGCGGGTTAGACCCAGGCAGACTAGTTACCCATTTTCAGTTCTATTTTTTTATTTTCGTAGAAATGTTCATACTGGGGCTCATGTTATGAAATCTGCTTCACTGAAATTTCACGCGTCAAAAGGTCGATGCAGACTGAGTTTGGCTATGAATTCAGTTTGAGAGCATCAATTACATTAAGTCTGCAAAAGTTGCTGTTAGATTGGGTGAGCTGAAAGCTTTATGAATAAGTATGTATTACGTGTATTTTTGAACTTATATTCAAAGGCTCAGGTGCAGCGAATTCGAATCGCAAAGCTTTGAAAATCTTGGACAAATTTGCAGGGCAAATCATTGTTGAATTTTGCTGAGTTGCAACTTGTTGGAAAGTGCGAGTTAGTGGCATTGAATCTCCCCCAAAATCGACGGAAAGTAAAAAGCGCTCCTTTAGAATTTGTTGTTTTGTGGATCAGACTAGTTCCATAGGATTACTAATTGCTGCCGGTTCACTTTTTCTCCACAGACAACATCAGTGGAGAATTTCGCCTTTGAGTAGATGGACCAAATAGAAAGGTGTGGAATGTGTGGCGTATTGAAGTTTGCGACCCCTCCTTTGTAGCTATGGGGAAACAGCGCTCCATTACACATGCGGAGACGAAATTTGTTGACATTTTTTTTTGTCCTTTCGCATTGATGTACAGAATCCCTATATGACAACGCACTGGTACGATAATATTTGGCAGCCGCTTCTAAAAAGTATACCTTTGCTCTTGGACAGCAGCCCTCATGAGATCTGCTGTACAAGTGGGCGGTTGTGGCAGAGCGTTCTGGCTCATTTCCAGGCCTGCCTCATCAACACCAGTTCAACAGCCGAAAGTTCACATGTATTGACAGTGGTCGGGAAATATTGGGGCAGTCCGTCTGCTCCCTCTACTAGCAGGAAGTGTCTGTTCATTGCAATAAACTCATCTTCGTCTACTACAACTCCTTCTGCTAGCAGAAGCGTTGACCTACCACCCACTAACAATTCTAATTCGATAACTTGTTTTTTCTACTTTTATTCACCTGAAATCTTTTCCATACCAAGCAATGTGAGTTGTTGCCCTAGTGGGAGGTTATAGGTTACTCCTATCTTTACTCCTATCTACTCCTGGCTCTACTCTGTTTATGAGCCTGTGTTGGTACAAGGTTGAGGACTTCAACCATCCTAAATTGAGACGAATTCGGCATGAAATGCTGAATAAAGGGCATTTCTTTTAAAGTTAAACTTTGTTGGACATATGGCTGACGAGCACACCTGACAGCTGGTTACCGCCCGCAGAGAGGTTCAAGTGTATTTAGCACACTGACGTCACTAGCATCGGCAAAGTTTCCATCCCAAATTTTATATGTAAAGGCTTTTCGCAATTTACTAGGATTTTTTTTTTTTGCAAACCTCGCAGGTAAACGTGTTTAAGGGTAAACATTCAAAGTCTTTCCATCTTTATTCTCCGCAAAGCGTTATCATCTTCATTTGCATCTCTTATGTAGGAGAAGGATGTGATATCCAAGATACCCTCTGAAGGTTCTGGTATACCTCGTAGACCTTGCATCTTTGAGTCTACAAATATACAACGCATTAGTACGGGAGAACTATAATTTTTACTGGTTAGCCGACTTGTCCTGAAACAAGGAATCATCTTCGCGAGGAAAACTTCCACAAATATCTCACATTGACGATCTTCAACGATGTGAGAATAAGTTTCTTTGTGTCGTGGATATTGTTGACTCCTGTTTTTAATCTTCATTGGCCAGCTTCCGGGGTTTAACACCTTCGTTAGGCCAGGCTAGGCAAACCAGATGACAAACAGCACAGCAAGCGAGTCAGACGAATCTACTGAGTTCGTCTACAGACCCGCTTGGTTTGCTGTTTGTTATCTGGTTTGTCTAGCCTGGCCTGACGAAGGTGTTAAACCCTGAAAACTGGCCAATAAAAACAGGAGTCAACAATAATATCCACCACACAAAGAAACTTATACTAAATCAGGCTCCGTGACGGCACCATCTTACCAAATGTGGGAATACTTCTGAGTATTTCTTCTACTCCATATTGTTTCTATCTATATGTTCACTACTGAGCCTATAGTCTGTTTCAAATGTGAGTATTCGTGCATATTGTCTGTTTTTCTCTGCACCCTCTCCAATATCTGCGTACTTTTTCTCTGCGACGTTCCTCAAACTAACTTTCTCAGTGAAGCAGACTATGCATAGTCCCCGGTGATAGTGCCCAACCCTCCTCTCTAGCGTCTCAAAATTGCTGTCACAGGAAATTGGCTGACAAACCCTTTCATACGCATCTTAACAAGCCTTATACAAATTTACTTAGCGTTCTGCGATGTCATTCTTGTTGACGATAGTCGTGATTACTTTTTCAACTACAATTAGTGATTCACCTTGGCGCCAAGCAAAAGGGGACAGCGCCGCCTTTGCGCGAATGTGGTCGATATAAAGGCTGGAAACACTTCCTGTCTGCGAACAGTCTGACCGTGTCTTATCATGATGCTCATCATAAGCAACCGCATTCTGTATGCCGTCATTTTCAGTGTATTGATAGGCGAGTGCGGGTGTGTCGAGATGTGAGTTCGTTATGCCGTATCGTATCGTACCGTATCCTACCGCCCGTCGTATTGTAGGTGCGATAAATGCCGCTTATGCCACCTGGCTTGCCTAAACGGAAGTCCGACGAAACGCTGGACGACTCAGCACCAGACGAAAAGTGAATATTATGTGCAGTGGCCAGAGCGAGACACAGAACTGATGCGAGAACTGATCTGCTGATTGACGCCGCAGGAGCTGAGCTGCACCGGCCATCGTCCGCGAAAGACGCCTAGGCAATGCCAGGGTTATTCTATAGCGCTATGATCTACCATTTGACTGTACTTTTCGACTAATGCTTTTGCGAATGCGATTGATCAAATTGTGCAAGAGGGAAAGAATGCACTGATATGGCTTTTTTGCATGACTGCTTGACAAGATTCCATTCTTTTCCATATATCAGGCCATTTGCCTTTGACGTTGGACCGTGAAGGGCTTATCAGTTATATTTTTCGAGCACCAGGGGTCTTTCCACTGCTGCCCATCAAGTATTCACCTTGAATTTAATTCTACTCTTTGGTTGGATTTCGCTTTTTTCAACACGATGGAATTTTGCCTTTGGCATTGATTTCGCCAATTAATTTTCGCTGCGAGAACTTCATTTTTGTTCATTTTTCAATCTATGTAGCCTTATTAAAGCTCAGTTCGATAGTTGGCCTAAGTCCCAATATCAGAGTAAGTTTTGGGATCTGAATTTGGCCCTTCTGATAGAGCTGCGGTGCAGCTTCTTGTGTTTTTATTCACAATCCATCGATTCGCACTTTATATTCGTGATTCGCTCTGCGTTGAACCTAAAAAAAAAACCCGCCAAATCTCTACGACATTTTTATGAGCTCGTAATTTTTGCTTTACTTTAGGCAAACATTGCATAACGCGTTCTATTAAATATCCGTAACAAATTCTCCGTAAACTTCATCATATCCGTCTTTTTCAAGCTCAGCGCTGGTCCACCAGCTGATTGTCCAGCTGTTTGCCAAACGAATTAGAGAGCGCTTTACGATCCAGCGACAAGGCTAAACGCTATTTGATTGCTGACATGTTTTGTCTTTAGGAACATTTGTAGGGTCATTTATACGATTTCAGTAAGCTTATACCCTTGCTCTTAGATTTGGCAATATAATTGCATAAATTCCATTATCAGATTATTGCAAATGAAATAGCAAATGGCCTTCATAGGTGGTTTTCGCCGAATAGAGATTCTCCGCTTTGCATTCAGTGATATTATCACTGCCTAATCGAATTGCTGGGTCCTGAAGTCGGGTGCAAAGGCGATTCGTATTGATTTGCGACACGTGTACTTTTCGTGACACCGCATCCATTGCGATTTGTACCCCTGTAGGTTTATAAATATACCCTCGCTGAGGTTTTCTGGCAAAGCAGTACAAATCAGCTCGTTTTGTGGAAGATATCGACGCCGTAAGTGGCTGCCGATGAAATCTCCTAGTCATTCCGAATTCTTTCGCTTCGCATGATTTCCACTAATATATTATTTCTCGGCCTCTATTTGTAGCTGCAAAGTTTCGTGGAGGGTTGTGTTGCAGTCTGCGGTCCATTGCAGAAACAGCGTAATTTTACACAATAACCTTCAAATTCGGTCTGAACGGCATTTGAAATAATTGAGGGTCATCCAGTGCAGCGAGTTGTTTTACATTCTTATTGTTGCTTATTTGAGGAAACGCACTCTTGAGAAGATGGCCCAAATCACAAGGCAGATCATCCACACTTCCAGTGCTCCTGCAGCTGTCGGACCTTACAGGTACGGTTTGCTTTTCGCATGGTTTTGAATTCGTATTTTGCTGCTCCTTTGGTAGATGCTTTGAAATTCCTAATTATTTCATCTTCTGTCTTATGATATGTTGCCTTAATTTATCCTACGTTTCTATGTCTTGGACTGCCAAAGTTCAGTTGCAACTTTTTTCGCTGTGGAAAGGGACAGCATTGTGACTCACTATGCTGTCTTGTTCTTCTCCTTAGCGTCTGTCCCGCGCATTTGCGGGGTCCGCTGTTTTGGTTCTCCTGCGCCGTAGATCTCGATCCTGGACGTCATCCTCAGTGGTTCCAAGCTCCCTCATATCCTTGCTTACGGTGTCCTTCCATCGTTTTTTTTTTGTCGGTGCACCTCTGGAGCCTTTGCCGGTAACCTCCATATCCATAGCCTGTCGAATAGGGTGTTGTGGTGATCATCTCATAACATGTATTCGTTGCGCACCGTGGAACCTCTTAATTCTCTCCTCGTACCAATAGTTGAGCCACTACTAACACTTTGCTCACAAAATCTTTGGATCCTGTATAGCTGATCTGCTTTGAATCTGTACACTTTTCCAAATGGTATATATACAGCACTTCTGATCGTCTTCCCTTGCTTGTGACTGTCAATTGCGCACACGCAGCACTACTTGTCTCCCTTAATTAATATTTCCTGAATAATTTGAACACAATAATAATGGAGCATTATCTGAGGTCATGTAATGTGTGATTAGTGCACTGTTCCCTAATAAGCTGATCCAACGTTCTTACTCGTCTCTATATCTGTGAAGCTACTGATTTTGACACCAAGGCAATCATTTCACTTACGTTGTACGCAGTCACCTAATACATATGTCCGCAAAGAAAATGAGTGATGTTCGCTGTCAAATAACTGTAACTTAAAGACGCAAAACTAGTGACAATATACAGAGAATTTCTAGTTCGAGTGATACTTTAAACAGGCTTATTTGGCATTTGAAGCGTATCAGAGTCGACCAGTTAAAGCGCCTGTAATTGGTAAAGTCTACATAGGGCGTAGTCGCATGCGATTGGCACAGGTTGTCCAAATACAACCAGCAACAAATCTGTTCATGGCAGCACAGATTTGTTGCTGGTTCTAATTTGAGAGGATGTATTCGCTTTTTTTCAGCCAAGCGGTTCGTGTCGACAACACCATCTACGTGAGCGGTTCTCTGGGATTAGATCCTAAGACTGGTGAGCTGAAAGAGGGAATAAAGGAGCAGGCTCATCAGTCACTCAAGAACATCGGTGAGATACTGAAGGCGGCTGGAGTCGGTTACGGGAACGGTGGGTCCATTTTCCCCACATTGCTTACATGTATTTTCACGCTTAAAGTAAGAAATAAGTTGTTGATCGTCACAAAACCGCCTATTTTCTTCGTAGAAACTGTACCAATTTGATAGTGCGCTAAACAACAACGCAGTGTCATAAAATTATTGGCAAACACTGCAGTTTGTCTTCTGTTTTTTTTTTTTTATTCATCTTCTCCACTTTCTTCTTTTAGTGGTGAAAACCACAGTCTTGCTAGCTGACATCAATGACTTCACCACTGTCAACGATATCTACAAAGAGTACTTCACAGCAAAGTTCCCTGCAAGAGCAGCTTATCAGGTGGGTCAAACAACATTTTTTACACATTTTGTTTCTGTTTTAAAGGAAATAAAGTAAAATAAGAAGTTATACATTGACAGCTTCACCTATTTCTCCAGGTAGCTGTTCTGCCGAAGAAGGCACTTGTTGAAATAGAGGCAATAGCAGTGGCAGGAGATGTTAAAGACGTCTAGATATGTTTGTGAAGAATATGTCGTGCCTTGTTCACCCGGTTTCAGAAGTTGAACGTTTTAGTCTGTTTTTATGTGTACGTAACAGCATTTCGTACTGCCATGATTTGAGAGCGTTTTAATAAAGATATTTTGTTGACAAATACATTTGACCCTGTTTTACTCGACCGTTTTAAAATGGCATGTCCCAACTGGGCTGGACGTGCTTTCCTTCGGTGCATGACTGTCAAAATTTACGGGAATGGACACGGAGTTGGTTCCTGATTAATTTGCTTGCTTTTCCTGCCAGGATTGTGGCGAGGTGTCCCGAAAACTTCTATTGGACCAAGGCACACAAATTCTCTTCCGGTTACAGTGAGCTCCAAACGGCCGTAGACAAGGGGCGGGACCGCAGCGCGGGACTCTGGTTGTCTGCTGCACCGAGGCAGCGGGCCTGCTGGGCAGAAACACGGAGGAAAAGCGATACGACGTGATTTCCGCTGCCTCGAGAGGTGCAGCAGACAACCAGAGTGACCGCACCGCGGTCTCGCCCCTTGCCTACGGCCGTTTGGAGTTCACTGTACAAGTACTGCATATTTTTCAAAGCTGAGATTCATGACTTTAGCCACGTAAACCAGCAATGGCTGAAGTGATTGGTTATCATTTAAACTGTGTAGCGTTAGGAGACGTTAGACGTTGGTTTGCTACCTAGGCTTGGATGTATCGCCGAGATTACCCAGGGTAAAATTGTTAACGCCATACTAGGTTATCAGTTATTCGCATGGG
Organism: Ancylostoma ceylanicum; assembly: GCA_000688135.1. Lineage (NCBI taxonomy): Eukaryota > Metazoa > Nematoda > Chromadorea > Rhabditida > Ancylostomatidae > Ancylostoma > Ancylostoma ceylanicum. Next base: position 273,637 of record JARK01001477.1, read on the forward strand.
TGTCAGATTACCCAGCGTAAAGGTGTCGACACCCATGCCAACGACGGTAGCTTAGTATGGTGTCAACACTTTTACCCTGGGCAATCTCAGTTATGCCCATGTGAGCTTTGGTTTCGTTTGGTTTTGTGTTTATAAATTTTAACCTATTTTTGTTTTCTTCTCTGATTTCTAATCAAATCTCCTCCGTAATGAAATGGAGCCTATTCTGTAAGGACAGATGGTTACCAAAGTTCAAGGTTGTCACGTGACCGCCCAATTAAAGCATTGAAGGCAGTTGTTATACCCAGCTAGAACTTTTGGACGCATAGACGAGAGGAATTAGGCCCTGGATGCATCGTGAGTTTACCCAGGGTAAAAATGTTGACGCCTGTGCTAATGATTAATAAATTTAGAGATGTTGACAAATTTACCCTAGGGAAACTCAATGATGCATGCAGTCTGGACTAGAAAACCAACTTTCACGTCTTGCGTCTCCTAGCATCACGCAGTGTATAGGATGTCTATGATGGTTGGCTTGGTTACCTTTCCATAAATCCCAAGCCTTATGCCATGTAATCAAAACTAGCCGCTACTGAAGGAGCTTTTGCATAGTTAGGTGTTCCAGGATACGAATGGCTTTACTGGATGATATCACTCTGGTTTTGCACAAAACATCAGTTGCAATGTGAAAAAAGCAAAGCTATGCAGGCTTTACCTACTGCTAAGCCCACTGACTAGCACTTGTTCACGGCTACTAGGCAGAGTTTGGCCGAACTGCAGATCGATCGTTCTTCCACGCATTGCATGATGTGACACGACCTGACAGTGGATGGCGCGCTGGCGAGACACACACACGCTGCTTCTCTGCGCTCTGACTGGCGCGCCCGGCAACACACGACAGACGATGCAATATGCTGTTAAGTCACTACTCGTATGGCTTCTGAGAATCCCTTCGTTAGCATGTGTTATCTCTTCTGTGCTTGTCATGTTCTTGCGCTTGTCTTGCGGAGCTATCCAGGGGAAGTCGGTGGTATCCTCCTTGTTTTGAGCATCACATCTAGTTTGTTACTTATGGTGTTTATCCTTACAACTAGTTTCTAAAGATTAACCATCAAGTTCTTGGTTTTGGTATCCTGCAAGTTTAATTGAATAGCTTTGAAAGCTCTGATGGAGCCTGAATTCTCACTAGGAATCAGGGGCCGCATGCATCATTGATATTACCCAGGGTAAACGTGTTCACACTCCCAGGTTTACCCATAAGCGTCAACATGTTTACCTTGGGTAATCTCAAAGATGCATCCAGGCCCAGAGTTCTTCTTTTCTCCCATTCTGTTAACTTTATTTCTCGTCATATGATCCATCTAATATCTTATAGCAAGAGGTATTTTCATAGTTGCTGGCTATCGTTTCCAAAAATAATGCAGATGGAACTCGCATCTGATCTATTGGGACAGACCTTCTGAACAACATGGCTCAGTCCTCCCCTGAAATTTTTTTCTCCCACTTTTACTTGTAAACATCATACAGTCGCTTTAGAAAACTGATTATTGGTGTATCCTTACGTGGACTAACGCGCTAACTTGTTAGTTGCGCGATGATCACTCCTTTCTGAACGAAGGGTAGTCGTGGTCATCCTGATTTACCAGCGATGCATTCGCAGGCATCGCTCCGCAACCGCGAAATAGCCTCGCTGCGACCGGTTCCGCTGTGGCTCTGACACACCCTGACACGTATTACGCTTAACAGTTTAGGACAGAGGGGCTCGTAAAGAATTGCCGGTTTTGATCCGCAATTAATACGTATCAAAAATCAAGTTTCCGGCGCTGCGGTGAAGCCGGGTGTATGCCAAGAGGGACGATAGCTGGCAATAATTGGCTACTATGAACCCGTGTGTTAAAATGTAGTGCGATTCTATCCCGATCCCCAGGTATGTACAGTGAACTCCGAATGGTCGTAGACAAGGGTCGGGACCGCAGCGCGGCGTTCTTGGGCAGAGACACAGGGGCTATGCATGCTTGATTGGTTGTCTCTGTCCAAGAACGCCGCTCCGTCTGCGGCCGTTTGGAGTTCATTTTATGGTATGTCCGCCAGAAACAAAAGCCCGAGAGAGATTAGAGAACAAAAGAACTATCCTGAGAAAAAAGTGTGTGAATGCGACCCAAATAAATTACCGTAGTCTAAAAACATAGTGCAACAAAAAGTTTTTTTCTCACTTCTCCAGGACTGCTGTCTCTGATGGAAGGAATTGTAGCACAGTTGAATCTTGAATCAATACAGTGACAGTCAATCGTTATTGCACCACAGAAAGCGAGGCAGCTCCGCACTACTTTCGCCTTGCATGTTAAACCACGTTGATCCATAGTAACCCAAGCGTTGTTCCTTTGGGTTAGTTTGGGTTAACGCGAACTAAAGAGCACACTGGTTCTGACATGTACTAACATGCTCAACTTGTTCTACAAAGCTCTGCAAGGATTCTCTCCCGTCGTAACTAGTTAGTAACTTGTTTTGAGCTACCTCGAACGTATCAGAGCTTGTATGCATCATTGGGATTACCCAAGGTAAACGTGTTAGCGTCCGTGTTAATTGTGGGCAAATTTGGAACGCTAACACGTTTGCCCTTTGTAACCTCAACGGTGTATGCGACCGCAGAGTGAGTTGGAACAAGGTGTGTTGGTCTGCGGTTGCGAAGTAATGGCAGTGAAGGAATCAGAGATGAATCAGGATGGTCACGACCGTGGAATCCTCCATCTCAGAAGCGAGACCCTACATAGGCTGCTTGAACCAATTTGGTTTGTCACCCACATCTCGATGGTTTGCACGTGTTATGTACGACTTCCGCTATTATGGCGTTTTCCAGAACATGGTTATGTATAGATTCCGGTGCCTTGTGTGTGACGAGATAAAGTCGCTTGAATACGGCCGGCGGACCTCGTCGAAACGTCATCACACAGCAGTAGCCCTCGGCTCTTTAGTTGCTTACAAAGGGCTGGACCCCGAATTGGCCAAGTCCATCTATATTGCTTCGGTATTTAGGCGCAAGACGTTATGCAACGAACACTTTGCGGATGTGGTGCGTTTATGTACATTTTGCAATGTTAAGGGCAGCACCCGCTGAAATTCTCGACTCTGAGTTAAACAGCCTACAGTGACACACACTGCCAACGCGTCACAAATTTGAAACGAACACAAAGAATCTTTACTTACCACTCAGACATTCTCCGATTTGAGGCCCCATTTCGTTGAAGGCAGCACCAGCCGAAATCCTCCGCTCGGAGCTGATGTGTGAGCAATAAAATAGAGAGCGAGCACATCACAAATGCGAGAAGGACACTAGGAATGATGGCCAACCTGCAGAGAAACAAGAATCGCTGACGCGTACACACCGGGTTTTCAACTGTTCGACGCACCAGCTAACGCTATCGCGGTGGGTGGTCTGGCACAGTGGATGTGCGCAATGTGTACCATTGACAGGGTTTCGTGGCGGGACGCACGCACACCCTACAGCGGAGCACTCGTCCGCGCCTTCAACATGTGGAAAAGAGCGCCTTCATTTCCTGCATCTCTCGCGTCTTTCACACAGTTTCAATCCTGCCCTGTGAGTTTACCGTCATCAGAACCCCCGAAATCCGTAGAAATCTCCAATGTAAGGATTTTCGCGGGTGCTGCCTTTAAGTTTTCACAGCGATGATTCACCAGCAAACGTTCACATGAGACGCAATTCATCTCAGAATCGAGGATTTCACTGCGTTGCCTTCAATTACACACTGTTAGCTAAAGATTGCAGGTGAATCTGCTTACTACTGAGATTACTGCAGTTACTGGCAAGCACCGTAGCTTTCAACTAGGCAAGAATATCGTTCGAGTGCTCGAATCAGATGTTCCTGAAAATGTTGTTGAAAAGCTAAGGAAAGCAGTGCAGAATTGGGACGTGAGTGATTTTTTTTGTTGCATCCAAAGCAATACGATTTCATGTTTCAATTTTACTTGATAAATCTACTGCATTTCGAGCTAATAAGGATCTGTTCTGTTCAATGGTGCATTGTGGGGAACATCTAGAATTCCCGTGCTCCTATGCCACTCTGGCCGTGGGGCAGTTGCGCCATGGTCACTCTAGTTGTCTGCTGCACCTCCCGAGGGGGCGTCAACCACTAGGCGAAATTTGCCGATTTTTACAAGCTCCGCCCACGGGCTCTGATGTCCCGGGTAGTGAAGCAAATCCTCGACTGTCCCAACACTGGCTGGGCTCTGGATGTGTTCTTTCACCCTGCTCTTCGCTATTCATCTGTATATTTTCGCAAAAGCTCGTCCACTTTGAGTATCAAAGTCAGTGGGCGGAGCGTACGGTAGTCCTTCAGCGCGACCAAATTTCGCCTAGTGGGTTACACCCCTCCCGAGGCAGCGGGAAATCACGATGTCTCGGTTTTTATCTGTGTCTCTGCCCAGCATGCGCGCAGCGTCGGTGCAGCAGACAACCAGAGTGCCTGCGTCGCGGTCCACCAATTGTCCACGACCGTTTGGGGTTCACTATACATAATTGAGGTTGTTCCCGCCGACTGCACATGCACTAATATCTTTGTGTTTTGTTTTCTACAATCTTAATCTATTGTATTTCGCACAACCTGCAAATTGATTTCCAGTTTCACATGATTTTCATATGAATTTCACATGACGTTAAAAAAAAAACAGGAAAAGCAACAGTTTCCAAACAGACTGTAGAATGGACTCTTTAATCCTGTTTTTTTTTTCAGGAGACGTTAGACTTGAAGGCAGGACATGTTACTTTTTTCCTGGATGAAAACATCCACCGGTATGCACCTACAAATGCGACTAAGGAAACGACAGCAGATCCACAATCCGTGCGTTTTTTTTTTTGTTAGAAATTTCAATCGGGTAACTCTGATTAGTGAACGAATAAAATTTCTCCAGGAACCATGTTCATCCCAGCAGAACTCATGTCCGAATACATCCGCTCTACCTGTCCTGGAGAAAACTGAACCTGCTCTACTCGTCGATTATTTCCTGGTCCAAGGTCAAAAGCTATTAGAGCTATTTCGCTACTGTCCCAAATGTGGGGCAGTTTTGGATGAGTCAAGAGGTTGCTCTGTTCGTCTGACAGCCAAAGAGAAGACTCCTTTTGTTGATCTAATTTGTCGGAATTGTTGGCAGTCCACTGGCCAGCAGCGATGGGAAGGTGCACCAAACGAAGTGGCCGGTGAACAGAAATCACACCAAGGTTGCTAATTTTGAATTCCACCTTATGCTCAACATCAGAAAACCTTCCTTCCTTCCAGAAGACAGTATTTCCGATCTAGACTCTGATGGCAGTAATGATGAAGGAAATGCTTCAATCTTTGAGAACGGATTTCCACTGGGTGACGGGGAACGATTAAAAGTGAGCACTTCATTGCAGATTCTTGATTTTTATACTTCCCGCTTGTATTATTGTGGTTCTCAGTGAAAGGTTTGAACTTTTTGATGAATTCGTTTCCTTGTACTCTCAGCATGTAGAACGACGCCGCCATTCAAAAATTCCTTTCACCACGAGGGGACCTTTCTTGCGTAGTTTTGTAACGTTGCTTTGTGATGCATTAGTGGTCCATTCACAGATCGTATTTCTGAAAACTCCTGAAAACTGAAACTTCACTGTATACAGTGAACTCCAAACGACCGTAGACAAGGGGCGGGACCGCGGCGCGCGCACTCTCGTTGTCTGCTGACCCTCCCGAGGCAGTGGGAAGTTACGGCTTATCGGCTTTCCTCCGTGTCTCTACCCAGCAGGCACGGCGCCTCTGTGCAGCAGACAACGAGAGTGCCCGCGCCGCGGTCCCGCCCCTTGTCTACGGCCAATTGGAGTTCACTGTCGATGCAGTTATCTTTGTTGGTCTAACACTGTTTGTGACACGCGCGGGTCTCTTCTATGTTCGCGAAGCAGCAAATTTGCCCGCACACAGTTCAACAAGTAGATGAGGGTTTTATCCGATGTGTCATTAACACATTCCCGACCTTACGTTTTCGGCATGGTGAACACGAGCGGTCCTTTAAGCACGCGTTTGTGACCAACCGGTTGCGCAGGTGGTCCCACGCATCGCACCACGCGTGTTAACCGGTTGAGCACATTGTCGCGAATGTGTTAAAGTCATCTTCTGCACTTTTTTCTTTTCAGAGTAAAGTAAACATCAGTTTTCGTTGTGCACTCTGCGGTTGCATGCGAGATTTCGAATACTGTCATCAAGCTCCCGGGAAGGAACGGCACTCGGCAGTACTGATTGCATCGCTGATGTTGTTCAAATCGTTAGACGAGGTTTCTGCCAGATCAGTGTACAGAGCATGTTCAAGCACGCGGAAAATGTTGTGTTGCGAGCATTTTGCAGAAAATGTGAGATATTTCCCCGATTTTTACTTAAATTCTGGCTATGTATCTACAGCACATATTTCCAGGCGAAATATTTGGCTACGGAAGTGATCTTAGGAGATGGTCACCTCCCTAACATAGAAAATTATTCTCACATCACTTTCATCAGGGACATCAGTATACCTGCTCACCTTGTAGACGTGTTGAACATGTGTATACAAAGAGTGGTTGTAAGTATCTTTTTCGCTTCAATTTCATGTACATTCCGGTCATAAATAATATTAGGTTCTAAATTTAAGAAAAAAATTAGTCTTTTACACTGAAGTAACCAGACTCATCTTTCTTTGTTCTGGGAACTGTTGTTGAAACACTGTTGATACGCTTACCTTCTTATATTCCGTCTTACAATGGGCGCCAATCGTGGTGGCCTTCCCGCAGCCTCGAAATGCGCGCAGCGCGACCGCGCCGCTTGAGCAGGAATCCTCTCCTTGACAACAAACTATGGGGTTTTCTTGATAGTTACTTAGTTTTCTTATTAGAGATTTATTAACATCAAATGTGATGAGCAACTACCAAGAGATCCCAGATTCACCACTGCGGCGACGATTCTGTCGTGAGCGGCGCGGTCGCGACGCCTGCTTTCGAGGCCACAGAAAGGCCTCCGCCATCAACGCCCACTGTAGCTAGCTCGAGCAAATGACTTTATATGAGTTTTGTTCAATCAGGATTATTGCTAGTTTCAGAAGGATTTCACATTCAAGCCGCAACATATTGCTCATTTCATAAGCAGATGTGTGACAAAATATGGACCTGGGACTAAGTTTGAAAAACTAACACCGATAGATTGGCCTACGGTATGTGCTTACAACAATTTCCTTTCCGTGTTTTTCCCGGAAACAATTTTTTTAGGGAGTACCAGCTGCTGTGCCTTGGACTCTTCCCCCATTGGACGTTCCGCGTGAGACCGAATTGGTCTTTACGTTCAATCGTAAAATTTTCAAGAAGTTATTCCCAGTGGAGGGGAGGAAACTCCTTGAACTGTTCCGTTTTTGCCGAACTTGTGGCGCAGCTGTCGAGAAAGCTAACGGCAGCTCGGTGTGTCTTACTGCGGAGGGGAGGAAGCCGATAGTAGATGTTTTATGTGGTATGTGCTGGATTTCAAAGCGACCACAGATAAGGTGGGAAGGACAGCGTGGCAGAGCAGGTGAGTTTGAGCCGTTGAAGAATTTAATTTTTTCTGTAGTTTCCTCATGAAAAATAAAACGTTACAGTAAATCGCACCACAGCTGGAGCATTTCTGAATTTGAGAAGTGGCACTAAGGATGTTCCACAAGGATCAGAAAGTGGCTTGAATATCAGTGATGGCCAAAGCTTAAATGCAAGAGGAGAGGGAGAGGTAAGTACAGAGCAGCTGCTCTCACGTCTAGTAGTCTTCTTGAAAGTTGTTTTATTTATTTTTTTTTTTTGTGATTTCAGGCAAATACAGCAGTTACGAGATTCCATTGCGTGCTTTGTGCCTGCAACATGTCTTTGAATTGTGGTAGAATGTCGTTTAATTCACCTACTCCGCTAGCTATTATGCTTTCTTCGTTAGTGTTGTACGTATCACTGAGTATGAACACTGCCAGAGCGGTGTATATGTCTTGCCGAGACAACAGAAAAATGATGTGCAAAAGACACTTCGCGGAAGCTGTGAGTTCAGTTGTTCTCCCATTTGATTTAAACAATGGTTTTACACATTTTAGGCTAGATTTATTGCTGATGATCTATTCTCTGAACTTGACGATGTTCCTAGCGTTGTTTCTGATATTGGCTCTATATACAAAAAAGATTCGGATGTGCCAGATGTCCTAGTGCGGGATCTGAACGATTGTGCGAGAAACATTGATGTGAGTGAGAATAAGTGACAAAGCATAGTTAATGATGGAGGTGTTGAGATTCTAGACATATTTATAAGAATTCTTTTTACTATTCATTCCTTTTACTCAATGTTCAGGAAACTTTAACCGTAACGGCGGAGGATATAGGACATTTTCTGAATGGATACTTAGTTCGGAACAGCTACACCAGCGAAGGTAACATCCAAGTCATAACTGGGTGGCCACCGGTACTTCTTTCTCGTTTTTTTTTTTAAATTTTCTGAGTTAAGAACCAATATTTCCTGAGGTTTTAGGATCGCTGCGATCTAAGTTTAGAGCCGCATTGTGACGTGATATCAACGGTACCGCCTCCTTTGCTTGAAGAAACAGATGTGAAATTGCTGGATCAATTTTTCCTAGTTGATGCCAGCAAACTTTATTATCTGTTTCAATATTGTCCGGTATGCGGAATAGCCATAGAGAAGAAAGACCAAGGTTCTGTCCGCCTTCAACAACACGAAGCAACCGCTTATGTCGATGTGGTTTGTGGTGTATGTTGGATTTCAAATGGTATTCATAGAAGGTGGCAAGGTATACGTGAGGGATCGGACGATCATGGGGAAACTGTGGGAGGTTCGTCTGTTGTTCACAGGATGAATGATTATGAGTTTTAAAATTTTTGAGACAAAAAATCCTTTTTATAGGGGTGGTCCAGGAGAGGATGAGTTTGAAACGCAAGCTTAGCTCCGATATTGAGAAATCACCCAGTACTAGCACTGAAATTAAGACGGTTGTACAGTGCCTACAGAGTGCTAGTAGCACAGACAGCCCAGAACATGCACAGCCTGGTATCAGCGCGGATACTGCTGACCTTCCTAGTACCAGCGCCGATGATTCGCAGCTGGCTGGCACCACTGGCACAAACCCTGCTCTACTGCATAGTATGAGTAGTACCGATGGCCTTTCAACTGAGCTAAGCAAGAAGATTAAGGTAAACTTGCTTTGGATCTTCTTAATGTACAGTGAACTCCAAACGGTCGTAAAGAAGGGGCGGGACCGAGGCGCGGGCACTCTGGTCGTCTGCTGCACTGAGGCAGCGGGCCTGCTGGGCAGAGATACGGAGGAAAACCGATACGTCGTGATTTCCCACTGCCTGGTAAGGTGCATCAGACAACCAGAGTGCCCGCGCCGCGGTCCCGCCGCTTGTCTACGGCCATTTGGAGTTCGTTGTACCTTTTCTACATCTTCCAAGAAATCTGTCTTCCAGAGCAAAGGACTGCTAAGATACCGTTGTGTTCTTTGCGGCTGTACACGTGATGTCTGTCATGGTAGAATGTCATCGTCCAGCCGGCAGTTAACTGGGGTGCTGCTGACAGCCCTGCTGACTTTCAAACGTTTGGACATAGAACGTGCCAGGATGACGTACGGTTTTTGCTTTGCGAAGCGAAAAATGCTTTGTCGAAAGCATTACATTGATGCGGTATGTTCTTGTGGCTGATCACTCACATAGAATACAGGTGATGCCGACTTGTTAAGGCGACATGCATCGCAGGAGAGACGACTTCGAACATCAGTGGCCCTCCAGGGGGAAATAGCGAAGGATTCGTAGCAGCAAATGGTTTTGAGGTTCCACAACACCTTCTAGATTGTTTGAATACATGGGCGAGAAAACTGGATGTAAGTACAGTTGATTTCCTATGTTGATTTCTTTCAACGCAAGATTGTTGAAGTATGTGCAATCATTGCTTTTTGTATTATATTATTCCGACGACACAATGAGGTTACCTTCATATCAACTCTCCTACGCGTCAGAGCTTCTCAACCTCATATTTTTCCTTGTCAAACTGTCTCTGAATGTACCTTAACCACTTTAGCCTTTTCAGGTAGCACTATTTATAACACCACCTCACGTAGGACATTTCGTGAATGGATCGGGCATCATTCCAGACAAAATGGGTGAGTGAATTTTTTTCACAGCTTTGGTGCCTCATAGGGTGTTACCAATAGATATTGAATAATTAATAATTACTACAAGTGCTGCGACTCGCCTCCGGCGAGTCTCGCACTTGCCCGCTTCGCGGGACTTCGGTACTTACGTACCCGTAGTTTTCAACAAAAGCGGATGAAGCCGAGAGTTGCGAGACTCACCAAAGGCGAGTCGCAGCACTTGTAGGGACATGATCAAATTGCGTGCTGGTAATCGTTTTCGCATATAAACTTCAGTTTCGGATTTAACCCCTTCGAAAAGGCTCGATTGATCACGGACAGAAAACTGAGAATTTAACCCACTAATAGCAACTTCCACTTTCCTTCTGTGGTATGTAGGATTCATAGACATTTGCACATGAAACCTATACCGTTCGGATCAGAATTGTGCCCCGCAGCGCAAGAAATTATTGCCATCTACGCGAAGCGCGGCGAAGCTGCGCTTTGCGGGTTTCATGTGTGTTTGTTGGTTGGATCGTGAGATATAAGCGATAACCAACAAACACACAAACAGATGAGTTTTACT
>JARK01001477.1:285297-307520 GCA_000688135.1 Ancylostoma ceylanicum
GGTTGGATCGTGAGATATAAGCGATAACCAACAAACACACAAACAGATGAGTTTTACTCTATAGTGATTTAGGAAAGGGTAGTAAAAATGACTAAAGCTGAATGTAAGCAAAGAAGAAGTTTTTCAGCTGAACCTGGAGAAGGCTTGGAGCACAATGGTGCTTCAGCGTCAAAAATTATGCGCACAAGCCCTGCTGTAGAGGATCACAAAGTACAGCATATGAAACCAGTTGCTGCTACTGAAGGAGAAAGTACCGAGGGAAACAAGTTGTTTTCTCTTGCAGATATTAAGGTTTGTTCGTTCCGCTCATATTGTTTTTGTATTTTTTTCTGGCGTTTTTTTTGTAGATGGGAATATGTTGAGTTTATTTCAGGTAGAAGAAGGCTAACTGGGCTGGATCTGACCCGTCTCGTCAGAGAAATTGGTATTCTAAGTGATCTCTTAGTCCAGAGCAATCAGTATAGCTCAAGTTTTCGACTGTGTTCATCAGTTGTTTGCGGATATGATTGTGATTTCATTTCACGGAAGATTTTCATGTACGAAAATTTGCCGGTTTGGATAGTAGCAGTTGTCCCAACAATGCTACGAAATTTGCACAGACATAAGCATCAGCATGCTCAAGATATAAAAATATTACATGTGTTGCAGTGTAGCATGAAATGAATGGTTGTATTCGTTTACAAATCACTCATTGCTTATGGTAAACCTTGCCCGTTTAAGGCCCACGCAACTCAGCCATTCTTTCCAAACGGTTGAAGTGGTGACAATAAAAATCGATTTTTTTTTTTGTAGAATTTGACAAAACTGATCACTGCTTTTGTCTTCACTGTTGTGCTAAACCTAGGAATATAGCAAAAACTGTGAAAGTGTAATTATAATGGGTGCTGTCTTTGGGAATAACTTATCTTGTAATGGATGAACTACTCGAGAGATTAGCTCTTCCAAGAAAACAAAACAATGCAATAAATTTCTAGATTCCGCTTGGGTACTCGTAATCTTTGAGGCTCCATCGCGCTGTCTATAATGCGTTTCGAAAGGGAGGATAGTTGGAAAGGCAACACAGTGAAAAAGAATGCGGGAAAGTGTGCGGCAATTAGAGGGGGATGAGAGAAAAGCAGGTTGTGCGCACAGGTATAGTCAACCCCAAATGTCCGTAGACAAGAGTTGGGACCGCGGCGCGGTTTTCCTCCGCGTCTCTGCCCTGCATGCCACGCTGAATCCGTGCAGCAGACAGCGAAAGCCCCGCGCCGGGGCCCCAACTCTTGTCTACGGACATTTGGAGTTGACTATACTCGACTATTGTTCCTCTTGAAACAGACTATAGCAATTACTCGAAATGCAAAGATTTCCTGAGAGAATTAGCTGAGATGTAAAGCTCAAAATAGGAAATACACTTGAGCAGAAAACTACAGTGAACGAGTTCAATGCGCACACCACATCATAGCTCACCAAATTTTTAGATGCTGAAACATGACGTGTCGAGCGAGAGTATGAAAGAACACGAATAAGGAAGAGGAGTTTCGCAATAAGAAGGGTGCCACTAATGAAGTGTGTGGATGCGCAGACAATCAGAGTGCTGCGTCGCATGACCATTGAAGTCTATCCTATATATTTAGATTGTTGCAGTGAATAATGGGGATATTAACAAGACGAGGTATTCAAGTTCAGACCCATCTGGACTTCAATTAGGACACTGCTTACGAATTCGGCTGTGGAGCAGAATGTGGTTCTATAGTCTATTAGCTCAAGGAGTGCGCATGGAAGGACTTTGTCTGCAATTACGACCGTAGTGGTATCGGTAAGCGATTGGCTGGTTCGACCTATTTTTCACATCGGTGGTTTGATCCCTTCCATTTAGATATTTCACTGCTTTTCGCGATCGGACCAGCTGATCTGCCGGCCGATACGACTGCGGTCGTAAATGCAGACAAAGTCCTCTCATGGGCACTCGCTGAACTAACAAACTATATAGTCTATAAAAAAAATCGGCGGACTCCTGCTGGGCGTGGCGCCGCTTCGCAAGGTCGGTCGATATCGTAGATCACCCGTTTTTCCATAGAATCTCAGGCTGCCGATCGGATGGCGACCGCGCCGCGCGCCCCTTCCCGCCGAACTGGAGTCCGCCGATTTTTTTTATGGACTGTACTCATTTGTGCAGAATAGTAGACGGCAACGAATCAGTTGGAGAACTAGACTTGAAAACTATTGGCCGTGAAGGCAATATGAAGTGTTCTATAACGTGGAGAGTAACAAGTAAAAATAAGGCAGTATAGTAAGTAGAAATGGTGTCTAGATGTCAAAAACTGCTTTGGGGCTATGATCTGGAGACTCGGGGTCCTTTTATCCCATACTTCTCATGGATTCTCGTGTTGGTGGTGAAGACACTTGTAAAATATATGACTCTCGGGACAGGTGGTGGTGTGCGAATGGGCGGGGCCGCCTTGCATCGCATTGATTTTTGCGAGGCGCCCCAGTGACAGTGATGGTGGTCGCGAATTCCACCGATTGATACTCTCTTCATTTTTCTTTTCGTTGCGCTTGTTGTTGTGATATTTTTCTCTGGGAATGTATAGGGCTCATCCTTCTGACCAACTTCTGAGGCTTTGAAAAGTTTTTCCTGGACTTTTGAACATATTTTCTGTGTTTAGAAGAAGTTGGAACTATGTAGGGGATTTCTAGATCAACTAAACCGCAAAATAGTGGTTGAACCAGGGAAATGGAGTAGTGTTTGTTAACAAACAATCAGATTGTTAGGGTTAGGTTAGGTCCCGAGCGGAATGTGCCGTTTTGGGGCAGGATTTATAAGAGAGAGCACACCGAACTCGGAAAGCTTTTTATTTGGCAAATTTAATGCGTTGGGTAGGTTAGGACTGTTTTCAAGTTTCCAAGGATTCATAACAAGTAGTGGCTTACTAAATAGCACAAAAAGCAAATTCCCCGATTATCCTACCATTCCCTATGGATGGGTATGGCTTTAAATTTGGAATATCTTGTTCTCCTGGTCTCGAAAATGATAAATTTTCAACTTTTGTAGGATCATCTCCTTTTTTTCCTCATCCTCTTCCTCTTTAAGGCAAAGGCATCCTCTTCCTTTTTAAGGCAAAAGTTCTGCTTCGATGTCGGTGACTATAGTCTTTGTCGAAAAGATAGGCGAATTCCGTGCCTGCAGCATCGCGGCGGGACCTAGACGAGAGATGCGGAGAGAGCATGCTTCAAGTGGGAGGGTCGAGTAGGTCCCGCCGCGATGCCGCAGCCGTGACGCTATCTTTTCAACAAGGACTGTCTTATGTTCTCATGTGAAGTTGCCTGCATACTTAGGATCGAATAAAAATCGAATTCAGAACCTGATCTAAAAAATCCGAATGTTAAAAAAAACAGAATGCTCCAAGCTCTTTTTGTATTTCCTCAAGAGTTGTACATACTTCTCCGTTTCTCCGGAAACCCGAAATTTCAACTTATTCGAAATCGAATTTTCGAACTCGATAGTATCCAACGCATTATACATTCGGTCCTAAGTATGGTTGCCTGGTTCGAATATTTTGGGAGTCATCCTTATAGCTATTTCTTTATGTTGCTTTGTTTCGCGAAATTGACATCGCAAAGCTATCAAGTGAGTTCTCCAGGTCATTGATAGTGAGACACCACACATTGCAGGTTACGGCGGACATCTCGCATCGATCGATAGCGGGAGCTAATGACCGAAGTGAAGAAAGAAAAATCTGCCGTGACGGTGGATAAAAAACCCAATATAGCAATCCCCAAAAACGAAGTGCCGGAAAGCCATGACGAGCCTTTCAAGCCAGTTCCAGCCCTATTTGTCCCATCACAGCAAAGAGGTCGGGACGTAGCCGTGTACGTTTTCCCACACGATCACAGCCTCTGCTACGAATGGTACTACCAACTGGCTATGGCAGACAACTGCACACTGACGTACATGTGTTGTGGATGCAAGGCTCTGAAGACGCGCGATCGGAAGGCGTACCCGCGGCCGGTGGCGTCGTGTCGCATCATGAACGGCTACTTCGTCACCGATCCGCTGAATCCGATCCGATCGCACTTCTGCGAGCCGCGCAACACGACCAAAGCGACCGCCCGACGCATCATCATCGAGCGCTGCAACGAGCTGAGGGAAGGTGCAGACAAGCATCGACCGGCATCGGTAGAACTTCACGAACTCTTGTCCAGGATATCGTCAGAAAAGTTTGGTGAGCTTTTTTTAGTCTAATCGCAGCACCCATTCAAAGTTTCGACGTTGAGTTGAACTGTGAATTATGAGAAACACTGTCAGCCCATCACATACAAGGAACGTCAATCACGATTGCCACTCCCGCGGCCGCAACACCTACGCTCGCGGGCGAGGCAACACCCAACATTCACACCGCTCGACCGCGCCGCGTGGATTTTGTGGCCGCGGGAGTGGCAATCGTGATTGACGTTCCCTGTATGTCAAAGGAACACAGAAAGGATGACTTGTCTGCAAAAAAAAACGAATCACAACCACGAACACAGCTGCTTTGCACGTGCTCGCGAATTGACGACGCGCCACATGACAGAGGTGCGGTCGCTTACACAAGTGCGCTTGACCTCCGCGTGGCGGGACCCATGAATGGCAAGCGGAGCGCGACTAAAGCTCTGGGGATCGCAGATTTATTATGTGCTTCGCATTATTTCGTAAGATGGCTCTATCGGTATGCTCGCTTACATGTTATCAAAACAATCAATTTCGCTGCATCGGCATATAATAAACAAGGATAAACGGAGATCAGGCTAATGAGACTTCCAATAATCCCGCTTTTCTTCGGCCTCCGACTTCCAAAAATGCAAAAAAGCCTGATGGTTCCCCATATTTTGGAGTGCGACGAAATTACTCTTCATCGCGTGGGTTACCGCTGATTTTTGCGTATTTTTCCAAGCGTAACCGGCAGTCCGTTCCATCTAACCCTGAGGTTAAGCATGCTTACGTATCGACGGCTTCGCTCACAGTTACTTTTGTCATCTATACTTTATCTTTTGTATAGTTAGCGTCGATGGAAGTGCGCCTTCTGCGGACCCGGAAGCACGCGAGGCGACCGCGCCGCTCTCGCTGGCAAACGCACTTCCATCGAAGCCCACTGTATATAGTGTACAGGGTGGTCCACATGAAATGCGACGCAAACATCTATCCACAACTTTGCCCCAGTCGATTCAAATAAGGGATATCTACCTTAATCAATGGACAGGAAAATTCTATATAAGCTCTCACACGTTTGATTCAGGTGGTTTCTCAGTGGAAGAAAGATTGGCGATGATTGAGCAGATAACCAGTCCCAGCGAACATGGACGGGACAACGCCCGAAGAGTGATTCAACGAGCTCAGCAACGAGCGAGAGGCGTCAGTACATTCGCTTGCTCTTTCGATTTCGAATGAACTTCAGTACATTCGCTTGCTCTTTCGATTTCGAATGAACTATGGTAACGTTGTTTTGTTGTAATTTTCTTCTTTGTAGCAACGCGTGAAGCTTATTAACGGGAGGAAACGTTTCCGATGCATTCTTTGTGGGAGTTTCCGGCAATTTCCATGCGGACGAAGACCACCGTTCAACCGACATCATATTTCCGTGCTGCTAGCGGCTCTGATGCGTTATCGACAGCTGAGCGTTGATTGCGCGAAGGAGGTGTACCAGATATGTTCGGCGAAGAGAAAAATACTGTGCAAGGAACACTACGTCGAAGCAGTGAGTATCTTCATCTTCTTTTTTTTTTACTAGGACTCTTTATTCAAATGTTGCCCACAAGGGCAACGCACAGCACACGTAGAAATTTTTGCTTCTGGTGTGGAAGGTTGCTTTTTGAAACTACTTTACAATACAAATAAAAATCTTGTATTAGTTTATTTTCAGTTGTTTGTTTATTATTATTTTTTAAATAATTTTTTTGTTAATTATTTACCACTATAATAATTATTCATATCAATTATATTTCCTGTCCGGGTCCCCAAAACGGCGGAGACCCCAATTTTTTCCGCCCCCCTCCTCCCGCTCACTTTCTGCGTCCGCCACTGCCGCCCACATACTGCAGAAAGAAGTAATGGACACGGTCTCTGGTGTTTGAACAATCGACTCAACGACGAACGAATTGACAGCGTCTAGAGTAGGAAGAGAAAGAAAGAAAGAAAGAAAGAAAGAAAGAAAGAGAGAGAGCATGCAGAGCGATAGAGAGATATTACCTAAAGTTGAAGACTGCGCAGAAATTCGTCAGTGGTTTACCAAGGTTAAATATTACGAATTCATTATCTTACTATTAATAGTACATAAGCGACTTTTTTATTCCCTTCACAGCTGTTAATCTCTGGTAACCCTCTGCAGGCGAAAAATCCCATCTCCGGAGAGAGCAGTACTGTGGGTACAGTTTCTAACGGATTTTTAGAATTTCGCACGCAATTTTACAGCTAATACTTGAATATTGGTCACTTGTTATAAGTGCGCATGATAACCTTTATTCTTCTTAGTGAAGAGCTGCATTTCTTTTCCGATTTCAAAGAATAGGCGGGATGAGGACAAAAGAGTAGCTCCACACTCTAAAACGACACATCTATTTGCACGACGCGATTTCCACGTAATGTTATACGTTCTAGGCTACATCTGTGATTGCTGAAATAAAAACCACCACAAGTGGACCCACTGGGTGCGATATCGATTTGAATGCCCTTCATATGAGTGAAATGACGATCTCATCGGAACTTGTGAAGCATTTGAATCAAGAGAGCGAAAGATTCGAGGTTGGTTGAGGAGGATTTATTCCTCTGAAGTCATATAGCTGCAATCCCACTCTTTACAGTCGAAGGAGCGGCTCACGGCGAGGAGTGTGGCGTTCTTCCTCAATGACACCATGGCATATTGTGTGGATAGGAGTAACAGTAATGAAGCAAGTCGCTCGCATTCCTCTCAGGGTGACTCCGACGATACAGAAGAGGTGCGAGCTTCTTCTTTACTCCACATAAAAATAATTTACTGTTTTGTTATGATCGTAGCGAGATGCTGATCGAGAAGCGTCAGACTCGCCTGACAGGCCCAAACACGAAAAAGATATGGAGGAGGAGCAGAAGATTATGGAGATCTTGAGCAATTTCGGTGAAGGGGGACTAGCTATAGATGTGGTGAGTTCTTTCTTAGACCCAGAATTGCAAGGAGGGCTGAAGTAGTGGTAGTGAGTAGAAATTTTTTGTAGATGCGGAAAAGTGCGCTGTTTTTTTTGCCATTCTACTTATTACAGAAGGAAGAAAATACCGACGAAGCCCTGCCTGAGCCCACTCATCCACTTGTCCTGTTTTCCCAGGCGATGCGCGGAAATACGAATGAGCCAACTGATAAGCCCGAATCTTCAGTTAACGTGAAGGTGGGCATTTTACCATTTCTTACAAAATAAAGTCATTTAAGCATAACTCGAGGTTTTTATACATGTATTCATGTTTTTATGTGCTTTTTGACTAATATCTGGTCACATAACCAGTTGCGCTTTTCCTGTTGATAATCAACATAACTGTAGCTTCTAAAATCATCGCTCTGTATTGAGAATATTTCTAGGATAAACTGGTGGATCAGTCGCAAAAACCATCCGCCTCAGACACTCAACCCCAGACCTCATTAAAAGAGTCGCAGGATCCTCCGTTCCACGACCGGCTTCTCCTGGTAGAAGGCAAAAAGCTGCTCGAGTTGTTTCGACACTGCCCCAAATGTGGAGCCAACATCGAAGCTGACAACACTTCGCTCCAGTTCTCTGTCGTCGGTAGCGCCCCGATTGTCCAAGTGTTTTGCCAACGATGTATCAAGGAGGATGGCGTTGAAGTACGCTGGGAGGGGCTTTCCAGACCTCAAAAAGTCGTCGAAGGTGTTGTAAATACACCAGGTGGGTAGGTTCTGTATTATTGCCTGAGAATATCGAGTAAACTTAGGACCAATTATCTAATACGTCTTCATATACAATTTATGTAAAAAAAAATCCTTGCCTCACGCTGCACCGCCCGTCAGCTGAGCCACGTCGCACCACGTATGATAATACATTGGCGACGTGGCGCGCATCAGCAGATGGGCGGTGAGGCGTGAGGCAAGGATTCTTATTTGGAGCGACTATATGATATTAGATATGTTCCCCTAGAAAAAGTCGTGCCGATGTTCGCTACGCTCGCCACTTCTTATTGTTACCTCTAGTATGTGTACTATGGTCCATCGTCATCTTTAGGGTATTAATTAATGATCTGCAAGTTAGAGATAACGGTATGTAGGAGAGTAAGCGTTGTGGAAGTCCAAGTCCGTATGCCTTAACCTATAGGACTATATATTCTATGCCGAATTTTCGGTTTCGATTAGATCGAAAATTCGAATGTTCGGATAGGAGAGAGCATAAGATTTTTCGCTTTCGAATACTCGACTTTCCGATTTGGTTCTTGGGTTATTAAATAAATAAATTGGTCTTCAATTTCGACATAGTTGTAGCAACCATAAACGGTTGAAGTTTCTTTCAATCTTTCTTTACAGGTGAAGATGGTGCTTCGGAGTAGAAGGGGTTCGAAGACGCTGGTTGGAACAATTAGACATTAGTAGCTGTTTGTCAGCACAAATCATATCCTTTTAGTGCCTTCCGTGATACGGGTTTGTGCAGTTGCAGAGGTCATACTTGTATTTACTGCGTGTTTTTCATTTTATTTTTGTTTTCCTTATTCCATTTCGATTGCTATGTTTTCAATTATCACAGTTACAGCATGAAGCTTGGGGTGTGCTGAAATTGCTTCCAAATGGACATTTTTTTTGTCACCTATCTATTATACCGCGATGCTTATTCATTAGAACGTGGACCAGATTATTTTAAATGAAAAAGGTCCCTCAGATTGCATTCTAATTTTAAGATCAGCATTTTTCTTCCGGAATCGTGAACCACAGTAGTTCCCTCTGAGATTCATCTTCATTCTTGTTCTGTGAAATAGCGTGCACGATTGGCGCGTTGTGGCACATCAATCGCATTGTGCCTGACTTGATCTTCCCAAATTTTTTTCTTGAATTTTCTTTTAAATGTTTTTATTTTGTAGTTAATGTTGATCTCTGCTCTAAATTCGCTTTTATTTGTCGTACTCATTACTGGTATCGCATTATCAGTTCTTCAGCCAATAACCTTCAATGATAGTAGTGGCCTTCTGTTGATTAGGCCTCTGAGTAGCATTAATGTCATTGCATGGGCTGTAAAACAGGCTGCTATTCAGTTGGGTGCCACTGTGACTGGTTTCGCCAACTTTGCCTATGACTTTCTCCGAAAAATAAATTTTTGAGAATGGGATTGAGAGACGTTTTTTTTTTGTCGTTGGTTCTTACCCTTCGCCTTCCTTACTATAAACTGAAAAATTACGGACCAGGTTTTTCTTTTCATATTCAAGGCCATGGATTTACCAGATGCAAGCGGTGATGGTTGAATAATATATCGGTGTCATCAATGAGTGTGAAGAGTTTCGCTCGTCACATACGAGCTCGTCTCACTAACTATTGTTGGCGGTTCGCACCAGCGGTTTATGCGAAGTTGGTTAGACAGGACCGCAGAGCTATACCAACTACAATAGACATTTCTAGTGAAGAAATTGGTGAGTGTTAGATGAGGTGGTGGTTACGTACATGGAAAAGTGGGGAGATAAGGAGAAAGGACTGGTCGGGAGATCAATAGTTGGGACGAATGCGTAGCGCGGCCCTATGCCAATGGAGCCGCTGTCACGACATCCGCACTCTCGGAACGAATCCAATGTACAGTCGCTCCGAAAAATCCTTGCCTTACACAGCACCACCCGTCTGCGCCACGTCACCTACATATGCATTATCATACAGGGAACGTCAATCACGATTGCCACTCCCGCATCTCCAACATCAACGCGGTGCGGGCGAGCGCTGTGGATGTTGGGTGTTGCGACATGGCCCAGCTGACAGGAGGTGCAGCGTGAGGCAAGGATTTCGCGTTTCGTTTCGCTGCCGTAAATCGGAGTTTCACTGATGGTTTTTCGTCCTATTTGACGTCAAATTCAACAAAAAAAAAAGAAAAACCATGGCGACGAATACGGCGCGAGCGGTGTGGTCGCGCCGCATGGTTCCCTAGACCGCAAAAAACGCATTTTGAGGGCGGTGACTTTCCGCCCTTCAGTGTCAACTCGTCCCCAAAATCGAAATCGCGCTCGAATTGATTGAGTCGATCGTGAGTGGCGGGAAGAAGGCCTGGTTGAACCAATCGCACAAACCTGACGTGCCTCCTTTTGCCTTGTCATGACACCCTGTAGCACTAGTGTTACTGTTTTGGTGTAACCTCTCCGAATAGAACAATACATTTTCCTTTCTTTTTCCTTTAATTACTCTGAAGTGTTGTCCCTGAAGGAACGCATCATGTATAGTAAGGGGGCCTATACGACTATACATAACTTTATAATCAATTGGCTCACAATCTTCCTAAACTAGAATTAATGTTATATGCAGATTCTTATTATAGATTCACAGCTGCGTGCTACTCTGGAAGCTTTGGCCTCCAAGTTTTCAACAATCGATTTCCGGAAACCACTCACTGTTGAATTACGAGATCATGCATCTGATCAGCTTGAAAAACACTTAGGTTTTAAACTTGTAAGAAAGCCAAGCACAATCGATCACGGTGGACGCGGGATACTTGTTGAAAGAGGTATGCGAATGTTTTCGTTGATTCACTAAACTTGAAGAAGCAGTAACAATTTAGGTAGAATACCTCCTCGTACGGTAGTTTCACTCTACCCGGGTACAATCTACGACCCGTGGGATTCGATACTTCTGCAGTCGATAGGAAATCAATTTGTTTTGCGATGCCGTGACGGTGTGATCGTCGACGGAAGCGATGTCCGTCTGTCTCGACGTGTGCATCGTTCATGCTGTCATAGAGACTTGGCTCCAGCTGTGAGTGATCTCACTTGGCTTGAGGTGGGTTTAATTGCGAAAGGAAGAAAACGTTTTCTTAACGAAAATTCTAGGAGCACCCTTTCAATTTTCTAAACATGGGCCAATACGTGAACAATGAGCCTGGCCAGCAGCTGCATAACGTGCAATATGTCGACTTCGACATACACAAGTGGCCCGTAAGGTTACGGAAGTTTCTACCATATGCTGTGTACTCTCCGTACAGGGATCTCCCACTAAGGGCAGTGGTGTTAGTGTCAGTAGGAGAAATTGTTGAAGGTGAAGAGTTGTTTTCCGCCTATGTATCAATACTGCTAATTTCGAAAACCTTGTTTGTTGGATGTACATAAAGTCAGCCATTGTAGGATAATGTCTCAATTTCTAGCAGCATCAATATGTTCCAGTATGTTTCTTTGTTTATTTTTGTGTTACAAAGAGCCGTTTGGTAGTAATATGTCATTACGAAAATTAGCCGACATCACACTGGCGGTTGCAAATGGCACAGCATACACGTTAGTAGGATCAGTGCCTTCATGGAATTCTCGTCAACGCTTTTTTTTGACGGGTGGGGAAGGGATGGGGGGGGGGAGACCGGTTAGATTGGCGAGGTCTTACCATTGCACTAACTGTCATCTTAACAAGAATCACCCTAAATGAGACTTAAAGGCAGTAGCAGCCCATTATGTTCGGTGCTGAAGTGAGGCACACTACAAGAATAGCTAAAAAAATATGTTTGGCCATCTGCCACATGAAACTTAGAGTTGCAAAAGTAAATAGAACACGAGAAATAGGTAAAGAGTTATTCCTGAACCAAATGATTTGTGCATGCCTTCTCCTTCCAATATCTTGTCAGATATTTTATAAAGATATTTTATGAACGATGTGTTTCTCAAATGTTCTTGGGTGATTGTCGAGTTCACGGGTATGTTTAGGTGTTGCTTCTAGCAGTTTATTTCGTACAGTCATCGTTTACCTCATTTTTTCTACTTTAGTTTAATTCTGCATTGAGGCATGGTCTCACCAGGTAATTGCGGATTCATGTTGGAGTGTTTCGTGATCCTACTAAAACAGCTTCCATAATTTTCGCTCTATCGTCAAAGTTGCTTGGAAGAAGGGACTGCTTTGAGGTATGGTTTTTTCTGATCTATTCAGAACATTTAACATATGTTGCTTTCTGCTGTCTCCTTATGTTGTGCCATTATGCTTCCAGGAGTTATTTGCGTTCATCGGTGTTCTGATGACGTGCGAACAATTTTGTGGACGATTGTCGATGGCGGTCCTCTTGGAAAATGTGGGTTTTTAGTCATATAGTGAGATTCTAAAGTTAAACATGGATAAACAACGAGATGTTAACATAGATAAACAACGAGAATATAGACAACTCCAAAAGTACGCAGATAAGAGTTGGGACCGCGGCGCCGCTCTCTCGCTGTCTGCTGCACGGATTCAGCGGGGCTTGCAGGGCAGAGAACGGAAGAAAACCGCGCCGCGGTCCCAGCTCTTGTCTGCGTACTTTTGGAATTGACTATATACTGCATGCTCTTTCATTCCTTTCAGGTCCGAGAAGTTTCTTTATTCGACATCTGTAGAAATCGACGATGGAGGAAAGCAGCGATCAGGATTTATTCAGCTTACAATTAGTTATAGTCAACTCCAAATGTCCGTAGACAAGAGTTGGGACCGCGGCGCGGTTTTCCTCCGCGTCTCTGCCCTGCATGCCACGCTGAATCCGTGCAGCAGACAGCGAGAGACCCGCGCCGCGGCCCCAACTCTTGTCTACGGACATTTGGAGTTGACTATAAGTGCTGGTGGGTATAATATGTTTTGTAAAGCAGTGTATTCAGAAATTATATTGCCGTGATTTGAGTGATTGGTATTCACGCTTGCTTAGGGATGATTCTTTGGAGCACCACAATGCTGCGAGTGCACCCTATCAAATCAGAATCGATGTATTTAATTGTGAGAAAGTTATGCGTCAGCGTTATCATCGTCAATATCGACTACTGCTAAATATGATTTGTATCATCATCTAGTAGGAAAGTGTCGAATGCATCGATCAGAATATAAGAGAGCACTCTCACTAGGATACTGGATCAATTTTTCCTCAATGGCTATTTTCTTTAATTCATTTTCGAAATGACCACCTCGATCTTTTCTCTTTTGTCCATTCATTTTTCCCATTTTCTCCTGATTTGCTTATTTATTTGAACATTTTTTAGCGTTTTGTGTCAGTGAGGAGGATTTAAGCAAGATAGTGCGTTATGCGGACTAATATCAGGAACGCATAAATATGTAGACGTTTTGTGATTTTGCTCATTTTCGCTGAGTTCAATGGTGTAGAATCTCGATTTGAAAATCTCGTGAATTTTGAATAAATATTGGAAAGGACGATTACTACACCATTCAAAAGTCGACCGGAGATACCGCAATAGCGTGGGTGGGCTGTGCACCGCGTGTTCGTGGTTTAGGCCCGCGGATAAGCAGAAAAGGGCCGCGGCTGGGTGCGAAAAGCCCGCGGATGTATTATTAAACCGCGGGCCTGTGAGGAGGGCCGCAGGCAGCGATGGGAGAAGAGCGTAGGTGGGTCGGTTGGGTCAGAAGCTTAGAGCTGGTTTCAGCTGCAAAAAATCTCTCCTGAGATGTTGATGATTCAATTTTCCTAAGCTAGAAGTTTGCCTGTGAATCTTCGGCTTTTTTTGGGTTCTCCAACCCTTTGATACCTGAATACTTCTAATTTTTGCCAGAGGAATTGAACCAACTTGCCTGTCAGAACCGTGGATTGGGAGTCCTCCGTCTTATCCACTCGGCTATCCGTGCTGATGCCAGAACAATTTTTGGTCCCACCGATGTACCTTGCCAGCCTTATTGCAGACGGCGGGGGAACCACGGCTGCCGCTGCCTGCCATGCCTGAGGGGATGATCTTTCCTTCGTCAGCCAGTGGCTGTGGGCGGAGCCATCCAGGGAGATGGCGGATTCGGCCGCATGTCATGTCCACCGCCGGATGACTGCGCGTACGCTGGTTGCGTCGCCGCGGAGATCACCATGACCAAACTCAATCCATAACCGAATCGATCAGCCACCGACCTCTTGCGGTTGCGCGTCGAGTGAGGCCGTGGTTCTGCAGTTGTTCTAGAGTTTATTAGCTCGTTCTATTTCATAGTGTTGCATTTGTTTCTCTTACAGTTTATTCTTCACTCATATTCTTAATTACTCATCATCATGAGTGCCAATTGTATCGATATTATTGAACTTTCCCAATTCTATTCACGGTTTTATTGCTCCCTTACCTTTGTTTTTGTGTTCAGCTGGAAAACATCTGCTCGGTTGCTAATGAGCAGTAAATTTATCAGGTTTAACAGTTCTAACAGTTAGCAGCTTTAGCATCTAAAGATCGAGATCGATGTCAACATGTGGGTAAGCTCCGCCCCTTTCCCATGTCTTCGTGGAAGTTGGAGGCATCGCCTAACTATGTTTAGTAGCAATCAGACAATGTTTTAAACATAAACACCTCTAACATAGTTTTACATGAAAACGACTATTAGAAAGAGAAGTAAATTGGCTTATTACTTCAAAAAAATAGAGTAGTAATTAAGAATATGAGTGAAGAATAAAAAGTAAGAGAAACAAGTGCAACACTATGAAATAGAACGAGCTAGTGACTTCTAGAACAACTGCAGAACCACGGGCTCACTCGACGCGCAACCGCAAGAGGTCGGTGGGCTGATCGATTTGGTTATGGATTGGGTTTGGTCATAGTGACCTACAGTGCACCCAGTGTTTCGGCGGTGGACAGACATGCGGCCGAATCCGCAATTTTCCCGGATGAGTCCGCTCCAAGTCACTGGCGGGCGAAGGAACGATCATCGCCTCAGGCATGACAGGCAGGTGGCAGTCGTGGTTCCGCCTGTGTTTGCAATAAGGCTGACAAGGTACATCGGTGGAATCAAAACCTGCTCTTGCATCAGCACGGATAGCCGAGTGGATAAGATGGCGGACTACCGATTCACAGTTCTGACAGGCAAGTTGGTTCGATTCTTCTGGCAAAAGTTAGCATCATTCAGGTGTCAAAGGGTTGGAGAACCCAGAAAAAAGCCGAAGACTAGTAGGCGGAGCTCTAACCAGATGAAATTAAATCTTCAGGTCTCATCAGAACTATTTTTTATTTTGAAACCAGCTCCAGGCTTCTGACCCCGTCGACCTACCTCACGCTCTCCTGTCACCCACGCCCGCGGCCTTTCTGTACAGGCCCGCGCTTTAATTACGTATCCGCGGGCCTTCTCGCACCTGGCCGCGGCCCTTTTCTGCTATCCGCGGGCCTAAACCACAAACATGCGATGTACAACTCACCCACGCTTTTGTGGTTGTCGCCGGTCTATTGTTGAATGGTGTAATAATCGTCCCTTTCAATATTTATTCAAAATTCACGGAATTTCAAAATTTTCTCGTAAACATCTATCAGTAACGGGAAAATCATTCTATACTCTACACCATTGAACTCAGCGAAAATCAGCAAAATCACAAAACGTCTACATATTTATGCGATCCTGATAGTAGTCCGCACAAAGCACTATCCTGCTTTTCGTCGACCGTAAATCCTTACCGAAAAAAAAATCAAAACAAAAAAAATTTTCGAATAAGTGAACAAATCAGCACAAAATGGAAAAATTAATGGACAAAAGAGAAGAGGTGGTCATTTCGAGAATGAATTAAAGAAAATAGCCATTCAGGAAAAATTGATACTTTATCCTAGTGAAGTACGATCGAAGATACGAAGTTGTGCAAACTACCATAGGCTTCCTCCGTTGGAAATCCTGAAATAGCATGGACCTTTTGCAGAAAGCAATTCGACATTTCTAGAAGAATATTCGCGATCCCATTTTCCTATTCCTGCTAGCTACGTCTTTGGTAACAATGGAATTTTTTCTGCGGTACCGTGGCTCTACTACGTAGCTCCGAAAATGGGTAAAAACCGAACTGCTGGTAACTACTAATTACTCAAACACACGCAGTCATTCATAAGGAGTTTTTCCTAGACAACACTCCTGCTCGCTATGAATGGGTACTGTGACTGCCTCATCTCCATCCGAGGTGTGTCTCCGGCTATCTTCACCACATTTACTATAAACTGCCCTAATGACAACCGGTCGTCACACTCCCAGGTGCACTTATTTCTGTTTTTCAGTTTGTCAAGTGAGCATATGAAAGACTAAATCGTGCTAATATGTAAAACACAGACCTATACAACAATATTTCAACTTTTGCATGAGGAGCAATCGCAAAAATAACGTTCTAGAATCGGACCACTTGGTGGCTGGATTACGGATGTATACATAAAACACGCATTCAAAACTGCCAAATCCTACCAGTTGTAGTTCATTACGGCATAGGGGCCTTCGACGTTGAGAACTCCGTCAACCTTTGTACTTCAGAATTCGGGCTACATAAGAACACCTCGCCGCAAAAACCAGTAAACTCGAAGAGTTTTCATATCGAACACCAGCTCGTCACCTGTAAGTAAGCTCGTAGAGTCCTACACGATGAGCCCCCATCGAAACCTCACCTCTTCTGCTCTTGATTAAACGAAAACGTGAAGTCAGCAGGATGCAGGTCATACAAATTAACACATTTACTTGCTGTATAAGAATCTTGCATTCGCGCATAAATACTCAGCTTATCATGTTGGTACATACTACCAGATAGCAAACCACTTTGCGCAAATATGGGATTAATTCCAAAAAATAGGTTTCAGTTCTGGAATAGAAGAATGTGCATACATATATGTAGTAGCATACAGTGAGCGTCGACGGAACTGCGTTTTTTGCGGACTCGGGAAGCACACGGCGCGACAACGCCGCTCGCGCTGCAATCTTTGTAGTATGGACCTTGCTTCACTATGAACTTATTTCCGTTATTTGGCTTGTTTTGCTTAAAATTATATTGGATTGTGTAGAACACTAGCAAGCTGACAGTTTATTAGATTTTGCTATCGCATTTCATGATTTTGTTTCACCCGAGACACATACCAGGCCACCCCATACACCTGAAATAAAAGTAAAATGAAATAAAAATCGCATTAGATACATTCGGTATTCGAATAGTCGAATCTACATATTTAAGAACAGACTTTTCGACTATTCGACTTTCGAATACATCCGAAAAATGGGAGTTTCGAGTATCCGAATCATCGAGTAATTCACATACGATGGATTGAATAATAGAATATCCACCAAGTACGGCTACAAGTAGTATAGTGTGCACCATCTATGACCTAATTCTGAAGAAATTCTTCCTACAGTGGGCGTCGATGGCGGTGACCCATCCACAGCCTCGAAAAGAACGCAGCGCAACTGCGCCGCTCACGATGGAATCGTCGCTGCGGCGGCGAATCTGGGTTCTATTCATAATTGTTCATCATATTTGATGCTACTGGGCGCGTGTGGCGCAGTGGTAAGAGGCTCGCTGCGCACGCACACGGTCGATGGTTCGTTCGCGCGCCCACGGCCAACCAAGCCGTCCATCCCCCCGGGGTCGGTAAATTGGTACCAGAGGAGTCTGGGAGGATGAAGCACTGACTTGGTTCATCGGATGCCCCCCGCAAGTCATTGTACAGGGCACATACGCATTCAACGCCTCTACGATGCTCAGATGAAGTCGAATGCGTGGCGCATCCCTCGTGACGGGATTGATCAACGCCAACCACTTTATCCTTTTATTATCCTTTATTTGATGCTACTAATAAGAAAACTAACTGACTATCGAGAAAACCCCATAATTTGATGTGAGAGGATTCCTGCTCGAGCGGCGCGGTTGCGTTGCGTCCTCTTTGAGACCGCAGACGGGTTACCGCCATCGACCCCTACTGTAATTAAAGAGAGACAGACAATAAATTACTTACCTCGGAAAGGGAAATGAAAACTTCATTTGATTCGCGAATTGTTGCTGCATTGTTCGCCTAAATTAAAAATTTGAAGCTTCACCTGGAAAATAGTTTGTTTTTGTTTCGTTGTGATTCGTCTCTCTAAGCTCTACAATCTCAATCCAATTAGAGAACTCTAATTAGCATTCCCATAAGAAAATAATGGAGCTGAATACTTCCATTAATGGTTTTTGGAAAATATTTACTACTGATCTGGTTAAAAACCTTCAAACTAACTTGTTGATGTAGTAAGAATCTAATCATCATCACTGTCACATCTTTTATAGGCTACCACCTCATAGTAGTCCTTGCTTTGGCTCTCTTTTCTAGTATGTGCAATACTTCAGCACTAATCGACAATCCTAGAGATGCAAGGTGACGTCGGCGGAGCCAGTCAATCACGGCTGGGATTAACGAAACGTTAACCACGCAGTCCAACTATGGTCAGTGAGACAGGTTCTCCTATAGACTACGTAACGTTGAGAGACGCAGTACGCAAAAATTGGTTCGATAACCTGGTTTCGCTTGGTTTAGCGTTCATGAATCCCAGCCCAGATGAGAGGGAGATGGTCCGGTGACCGGCGGCCTTTCCCCTTCCTCCTGGCGCTCATAAAGCCACGCCTCCTTTTTGTGTAGTTTATAGTTTTATTAATGTATGTTAGGGATAAATTATATTAATCAGAAGAATATGTCATTACCCCACAACACTTGTGGAAGAATTCAAGTTAAAGAAGTGCACAATTCTAAACTTGACAAGCTAAACGTAGCCTATACATAATCTCCGCCGGCCCATGATGGGCCTGAATGCTCTGCGATTTCTACTCACTACATAAGAATTTACATACAAACTTTCACTTTCATATACACAGATAAAACTCACATCCATCCAAAATTTGGTCCGCATGACCCTGGAAATCCATGATGGAATCCTCGATGTCGACCTCTACGCCGCCATCCTCGCGGATGCTTCCTACATTTGCCTTTTCTATTACGTCCGTACGAACAGTATTCTGTCGTCGTCGTTCGCGTTGTAGTGGTTGCACTGGGAGTTGTCGTGGTGGTTGTTGTGGTAGTTGTCGTAGTAGTTGTTGTAGGAGTTGTATTTGTTGTGAATACCAGACAAAAATGGCTGCGCATATCGCAACCGCAAGATGCGGCGCATTGCTCTACAAATGTTTCGTACACTGCGTCGCTGATATCCTCGTTCTTGAGGTGCAAATCAATCGAATGCACTCCAAGACAGCTTGCATGAGAATGAAGAATTATTAGCAGTGAAATGGCATGAAAAATCATGACGCTATGATGAGGGAATCTAGAATAATTCTGCTTAAATAAGTTTTATTTGCAATGCAAATGTTGGTGCTAGAGGGCAAACGCGAGCACAAACATAATGATTTACGAAAATACGTTTGTTCTTCGTGCACTGATTCCCATGGCACCTTATTTTGTGTTTGGATATTAGCTGAGCCTGGTTTTTTCCCCATTTGAACGAGGGAGCATAGCGAGGAAACTGCAGGCGAGACCGCACATGTTGCGGGCCAAACGGGCCGTCGGGCGAATCGCGGGCTGGATGCAGAGTCATTCGGGCTGATACACGACCGTAGGGGTTCTGCTCGACTCACAGCCACGTGGTAACCCTTATCAAGTGGGGGTATATAAAGGCCTCAATCTGCCCTCCGCTTCGGCGGAGAGTGAAGTGCTAGGGATTCGGCATGCTTCACAGCGACAGCGTCGCTGCGGCCGTTCACCGCAGAAAGTTCTCATGCAACTGATCATACACCAACACGTTAGCGACGGGGTCGCTGTGGAGTATGCCACGGGCAGTACGGGACTCGTCTAGCATACTGAGGCCCAGTTGAGACGGTGGTCCAGTGCGAAGACCGTCTGCACTTTTTTGGTGGATGGGTGATGTTGCTGTTCTTCGCTCAACTCACGCAGAATTCATCTATTCATCCTCTCCATCTTCCCACTTTCTCGGAAGTGACGAGATATGGCTCACTGATTATTTCGCAATGTCTTGCTAACTTTGCATTTGGTGTGGTTGCTTATTCCGAAAGCTTTCTTGGATGTCAAATAGTTATTCTATCTTTAAGGGTTGATTCTGGTACTTTTGGTATACTTTTGCAGATAATTAACAAAATAATGAATTATAGATGTGAAAGAATAAAAAATGTGCGATTAAAAAAGTTATGAATGGGAATAAAGAAAAAATCAAATATAGTGGCGGTCGTCCTGATCCAGAGCTGGTTGGCGCCGCCTCGCAACCGCAGGGCAGCACTCGCAAAGGTGTCTTCTGCGCTAGCTCTCAGGTTTTCTCACGTCCTGACACGTTCTATCATAGTTTTAACAAGTTTGGACGGAAAACGAAGGTTGAAACAAATTAGAATGCACGCGATGCGCGTCAAAACATGTCAAACCGATACCGCAATGAAACTGCTGTGGTGAGGCTGAGTGGCTGCGAGGAGGAATCAGCAAAGAAACCAGCACTGGATCAGGACGACCGTGAGTATATATGTATTCAGAAGTGGTGATATCGTACTAATCATAAACAGTTCACACATTGGCATTCTTACCCAATGCCCAACATACGTGGAGTAGTACAAAGGTGTGATGTTTTTGCAGGCGTGGTGATGGTTCGAATTCAGTTCAGATCATCACGTTGCCCATATTAATGTTTCGCTTACGTTTCCATCCAAAATTCCTGAATAGAAACAAGGACACAAAGAAAACGACAGAGAATGTCACCCCACAAAGACAACGCCCGCCTGGTTTGCCGTGTCGCGTTTTTGTTACGCCGCGGCAGACCAGACGGGAGCATTTTGCGGTGCGACAGTGATTGACCTGCACTGTTCGCCCACAAGTATGACTTGTGGAGACTCTAGTTATTTATTAGTATTTTATTACTTTCTTTCGAATATTACACCAGTAGGTCAACACTTCTTGGAATGTAGTTCTTTTTCACAGTATTTTCCATTATCCACATATGGTCCAACATCCCGTACCACAGTTTGACCGGCAGCCGCTAAAATATGTGGTCATATTTCAGAGAATAGGCACATCTATTTTCAGAACCGTGTACTTTATGCTTGAGGGTAGAGGGGAATTCTAGAAAAATCCTCTTTTTACTGTTTTTACGTGTTTCCTTTGGAGAATTTCAGTCCCATAGTGTGGTCCGAAGTGTCTCACAACACTTTTAATGCAGGAAATTTCAGAAATGGTCTGCTCAAAGCTCCTCGGTGAAAAAGTTAGTGTTGAGAGAACGCTTCCTGGGGATGGAGCCAGAGAAGTATGGAAACCAATGCTGTTACTTTTCGGTGTCAGACATCTGGTCAAATAGTGGGAAGAGTTGGTAGATTTGCCTCGCAGTGATACTCCATAAGGCGGAGCTCAAATTGCTCACAAATATACCAAGAAATAATCGCGTTTAGGGATTTCTTATTCTGGATAGTTTAACTGCCAAAGAAGGAGAAAATAGCGAGGTATATATTATAATATGAATGATGCAAACGTTACCCATATCCATATCTATATCCATGTCCATATCCATGTCCATAACCATATCCATATCCACGCGATCGTTGTGGTTGCGCATACCCATAGCCACCACTCCGTCCTCCTACAGCCACTCTGACGGCATTCCATCCACCTCGATTCCATCCACCTCCACTCCATCCGCCTCCGTTCCATCGGCTTCTTCCCCATCCATTTCCACTCCATCTATTTCCATATCCATACGAGCCAGCTCCACTTAAGTCACAAATTTTGTTGAATGACGGTCTTTCTCCTACTGCGGAACGTGGTCGAGGAGGGTTAAAGTCTAGGTGTTGTTTGGGTGCATGAAAGTGTACGGTATATTACGAGATTTCCTAGAACTTAGCACTGTGGAATCAATCCATGTGCTGGTTACGATTACAACTACGTGTAAATTAGCATGCAGTTGCTATTTTCTAATCGAAGCCACATCCTCCAATTTCTTGTAGTGATGATACCGTAACATATGAAAACGAAACTTCTGTACAAGGCGACTATGATGGTCGTGATCAGCACACCGAAATAACTGTTCGCTGCAATGTTTCGGGAGATTATGTGAGATAAGTACCTTTTTGTGCTACATGCTCACCTAAGTCTAAATATAATGTTATGACATGAAATAGACGTGATATTTCGGGATCAGCTTGTCTAGACAACCGATCTACATAAAGTTTCAGCAAAAATTTGAGATTTTGAATAAGAATATGTGGAATAGTGGCTCCAGGGAGGGGACAGCACCTAACATTGGTCGATATACTGACCTGCCCTCTTGTTCTGACTTGTTAGCTGACACTGCAGAAAGTGTAGAATAGGTCAATATTTCGACCAATGTTAAGTTCACCCCCCCCCC
>JARK01001477.1:313140-337051 GCA_000688135.1 Ancylostoma ceylanicum
GGGGGGGGGGGGGGGGGGCTGGGTAAATTGGCGAGGTCTTACCACTACAGTCACTGTCATTTTAACAAGAATCACCCCAAACAGTACTTAGAAGCACTAGCAGCCCACTATGTTCGCTTCTGAAGTGAAGCATATTACGAGAATAGCTAGAAAATATGTTTGACCATCAGCCACATGAAAGTTGAAGTTGCAAAATCAAATAGAAAACGAAGAACATTGTGAGGATGGTCTCACGAACCAGATGATTTGTGCATGCCTTCTTCTTTCAAAATCTGGTCAGATCTTACATGAAAGGTTTACTTTCTGAAATGTTCTGGGTGATCGTCGAGTTCATGGGTATGTTTAGGTGTTGCTTTTAGCAATTTATTTCGTGCACTCATCGTTTACCTTATTTTTTCACCTTAGCTGAATTTTGCATTGGGGCCTGGTCTCACCTGCTAGTCGCGGATTAAACGCGTGCGACTGAGCTGCGACTGCGATGCGACTAGCCCCTATTCATCATATAGATGCATGCGCGTCAGTCGCACGCATCCATATAAAGGGGTTTTTACAGTTTTGACGCGTCGCGCCGCGTCCTATGCTTAAGCAAGTGCGAACTGGCGCGAGCTCGCTGCGTCAAATGCCGCAAGGGGGTCCTTGTACACTTTTCCCGCGGCGCGTCATTTTGCGAGCTCGCATGCGGGCTGCGGCAAGAAATGCTCGGAGTCATTCTTTGCCGCTGCGGCAAATCAGTTGTTCTTCGCAGTTGCATGCATTTTGAATGTTTTTCTTGTTTGATGTTTGTTTTTTCTAAGTGATTTCTCTAATAAAACTTGTGCGCACCTCTAGTGACAATTATTTCGCTGTTTTACTTAGGTTTCACTAGCTATTTCGCTGCATTTCAATGCTACATTTCCAGTCCTTTGATTGCGGCAACCTGCGACGTTTGCCGCAATCAAAGCGCGAGTCGAGAATTCAGCTCGCAGCGAGTGGTTTCTCGCGCCGCAACTTGTTAAAACTGGAAAAACCCCTTAAATTGCCCTATAGTGGGGACCGGATGGTCTCATAACACACCTAGTGCAGGGAGTTTAAGAAATGGTCTGCTCAGAGATAGGTGTGGCACGTCATCAAATAGAGTTATTTCTTGGTATATTTACCCACAAATGTACCACGAAATAATCAGGTTTTGGGACTCTTGTTTCTGGACAGTTTAGCAGTAAAAGCAGATGAAATTAACGAGCAGTATAATAAATGAATGATGCAAACTTCACCTATTTCCACCCGATGGAGCTGTTTGACTGTAACCTCCACTCCATCCACCACCACTCCATCCACCTCCTCTCCATCCACCACCATTCCATCCACCTCCACTCCATCCATCTTGACTTCCACCTGCCCTGGATTCACCTCCGCTCGATGCGCCTCCTCCTTAAGGTAGCCGATTACAGTTATGTCCGCCGAACAAACAAACTATAAAGAGCTGTGGATTTTGTTGGGAGGGACATGGTCGAACGCCGAATCCTCGACGTTCTTCAGGGGTTGTGGTTCTCGGGGTTGGTCTGGTGCTCGAGGTTGTTATCGGGGTTGTAGCCTCAAAGTTTCTACCTCCATATGATCCATCTCCACTTGATCCACATCCTCTTGATCCACATCCACTTGATCCACGTCCACGTGGTCCATATACACTTGATCCACGTCCACTAGGTCCACCTCCATTTGATCCACGTCCACTTGATCCACCTTCACCATCTTGCGAAGGATAGCCGCAGTTCCCAGACCAACAGTTCATGTTGTTCTGTTGATTGAATATCGATATTTGTGATTCATCCGAATCGTCGGAACGTGGTCCGGACGGTTGCGGTTCATTTGACGCTACAGGGTCTGGATTACTTTCACGTCCTCTGGATCCACCTCCACTTCCTCGAGGATTACCGTTGCAGTAGGGCATACAACCAAATCCAGGCCAACCGCGAACCTGGCCGTTGTTCTGTTGGTTGAATATGTGTACTCCTGGTACTGCGATCACATGAGAAAAAAGAAATAAGAGCAAGTGGATGGAAACGAGGAGTGTCATGATCGAGAAAGCTAATGTGGTTCCCCCTTAAATAAACTCTATTTGCATATGAAATGCTGGTGCTAATGATGACGTGAGGCATGCGCATAATTAAAGGCACCACCTACATTGAAGAACTTCATCGATTGTTTCAAGAGATCTCACTCTGGAGGCTATTCTTACGTTCACAATGGAGAAGATGCTACCTAAAAAGGCTATGATCGTGAGAAATACTAAGGTCGAAATGGAAAAAAGCACATACCGGACGTCGTAAATGGGATGAACAAAGGCAGTGAGAGATACCAACGATGAGCAGTCAACATTTCACACTGCCAGAAATTCTACCTATATTTAGTCCTTATGCGCAATCGGTGGAAAGTTTTCGAGCTCGCAGAGCCTGCGGCGCGTGCACGGCGCGTCACGCTTGTAACAGCGGTTCAGCGTCCTCGCTAAGTCGTTCGAGGGCGCCGTTCGTCAGGATTAGGTTCAGGTAAGC
Source organism: Ancylostoma ceylanicum (assembly GCA_000688135.1). Lineage (NCBI taxonomy): Eukaryota > Metazoa > Nematoda > Chromadorea > Rhabditida > Ancylostomatidae > Ancylostoma > Ancylostoma ceylanicum. The sequence continues at coordinate 315,669 of JARK01001477.1, forward strand.
ATTTCTATGCGGTTTTCTTTAGTGTTTGAAATGTTGTAACGAAGAGGCCTGCGGCTGACCAATATTGATCGGATGGCCCGCCACGCCTCGCTTTTTGCACGTTTTGCCATGCCTGAAATCGTTACTTTCCATGTTTTTGTGTGTTTTCTACTTGTTTTTGACCCCTGCTTTGCTGTACAGATCTGCTTGCCTCAGGCAGCCGCTAGAAACGTTTACCTGGGTGTAATCCCGACGAACAGCGTTCTCGAATAGCTGAGCGAGGACGCCGGACCGCTGTTACAAGCGGGACGCGCCGCGCACGCACCGCAGGCTCTGCGCGCTCGAAACCTTTCTACCGATTGCGCATAAGGACTACACCAAGGCAACCACTGCAGAGGGAAATGGTGCTGAACCGCTTCCGCGGATATTATCAGCCTATCCGGAACATGTACTTATACCCTGTTGGATATTGCTTCATCGCCCTTCTCATTCTTTCGTAGTCAAGGATGCTGGACTCCACGAATAACAAGCAAAATTCAGGTCTATTTTTATCATGCAGAAAAGTCAATAATAACAACTTAAAAAAACCGACTCATGCAAGATGCAGAAGTTAACAATAGTGCGAAAATAACGGAGAATAACAATTGATAAAGCGCATTTTCAATGAAATGGAAGTGAAACAAACAAGCTAATGTGATTTATCTGGCAGTGACGATTCCCGATAGAAGAAAGATGAAAGGAATAAGTAGCAGAAGGCAGCACCTGGACCTGAATGCATCACTGGGATCATCTACAGTGAACGAGCTTACGTCCTTAATCTGACACCTATGGGTATGAAATCACGCGTCCTTTCAGTAGTGCATCCAGGCCCTGGATTGACAAAGGTCATGAAATAAGTGAGGTTCTGAGTATAACAGAGGTCCACGAGTAGGTAAAAACGCAAATATATGTGGAATCATGAAAGCATAACCGAACGAAATCTGGCACCAAATAAGTTCTGGATTCTGCAGACCCTGAACTTTCTAAAAGCCAATAATGTTAAGCATTGTTGGCTTGCTTGGTCAGTCAGCGTTTCATGAACTCCAGAGCAAGTAGGCACATGGTATTTCACTTTAGCAATAGCTCTTCTTCGGAGTAGGCATATTTGAACCATAGATGAGAAATACTACTAGGTTGATGCAAAAGAAGCAACGTTTTCCAGTGCTCAACAACTTTATCTTTCCTCTATGCATAGATTCGCCACCTTTCACCCCAAACTTTCAAAAATTTCTTGTAAAAATTCAGAATTGGACGGGATTCAGTACAAACTTTGCAACTTCAACATTGCATTCGGCCTAGGAAATACAAATTTACAGTACAACGGTGGTTCAATAATTTTCACAGAGAAGGTGAGAATCTCAAAGTTCAGGAGTACCGCGACCGAGCCGGCCTAGAACGCATTAATCAGATTTTGGCGGAGATAAGTATTTTTCTGTCCGTTTCTTAGATAAATTGAAGTGTATTTGGACTGCTGAAGTCTGTGGTGCTGAATCTAATGAATGGCGCAGCTGAGCGAGGTCGCGCTCAACTATCGCAGGCAGGTGGCCCGCGCACGCGCCGCAAGCTCGTCCCGCCTCAACAACCTTCTACTGACAAATTTTATGGACTGCATACTTTGTGCTAGCAATGACTTCCTAATTATAATGGCGTTAATTTCGTTTAATCAGAACAGTATTGAGCCTAATTATGGCAATTTCAAGGTAATAGTTCAAAAGCTGAATTTCTTTCGCACCAACCTAATATATTTTGCTCGTGGATATCACACTAAAAGTGGTTGGATTCAGTCCAAACGCATCCCAATCCAGCCTCATAGCTTAGAACCAGGACGATTCCAAATCCATAAGAATGTTCTATTTCCCCATAACTTCCCCAACGTAGATTTTAGCACAGATCTCTTTTTTTTTGCAATAAAATTCTCGTCGCCCTCAATAAGGCATCCATCGGTAGACGAATCACCGCCGCCTTACCAACGCCTTATTTCGCATACATGTGATCACCGTCCTCACATAAAATAACTGAATCCAACTATGTTTAGTGTAATATCCACGAATTCACCACAACTACAACATCCCCTAATGATGCTAGAGAAAACTGAACAAAAAGTAAATACTACCTTCAAATGAACACTTTGAGCGAGAGAAAAAAATAGGTGGCCAATAAAAAACTACTTATAGCAGCTACAAGTAGCTTACAAAAAAAACTTCTGCAATTCAATTTGAGCTAAACTCAACAATGAGAACTCAAGAGTTAATGAAAGAAGTTACGTGGTAAGTATCATAACCAATCAATAAATTTCCAATAACAGAAATAAGTAAGAAGAGTAGATGAAAGAGTAGCAGTAAGCAAGACACAGAAGTGATGAGCAAATGAATGAGGTACAAACATTGGAGAGCATCTACTCTAATAAAAACCAGGAAAATGGCAACCTTTTTGAGGTAGGATTCCACCTATTTTGGTGCAAAAAGAATTGCCTATAAGGCCTCGTACAGGGTGCGGAGCGTTACACCTGGAACGGTTGGCGATACCGAGCTCTGCGATTGGCCACTTGCAAAACTGACCAATCCTAGAGTGACCAATCTCGGCTGCACCGCCGTTCTCGGGTACAATTCTCTCTGCCCCGCTATGTATAGCTGAGAGGTTCATAGATATCCCATTCACCATTAAGCCAACAATATAATGGACTAAATTCTCGACTTGCACCCATTTGTGCACCTAAATTTGCCATGTGTGCAAGAAGTGTACAAAAGAAAATCCAGTGACCTACCTGCAGGTAATACCCGACGATCTCTGCTGCATTATTTCATTAGAATAACAGAACGTCAGCTCTTCACCTGAAAATTTGAGATCTAAACAGAAGTATATTGCATGAAGCTGGTTAGAACAGACGTACCGATGTGGACATCTCTGGTGGTAAAAAATGCGAGATCATGAGTGACCAAATTGCCACGAGTGAACAACACCTTGGCAACTACGGTAGGATCAACACAGGAATGATTGAAAAACCTAAATCACCAGGAACGCGAAGTAATTAAACAAAATTGATGGAGTGAAAGTAAGAGAACAAGAGAAGGAGAAGAAAAGACGAAAAAATTCACATAATGGGGGCAACTAATAGTGTCGCGCAAACTTCTCACCATACAGTGCACCCATCTGAACTTGGTTGCAGAGCACCTCCCACTTCTGTGATTCCTACTAGCTGTACCGTCATTATATAGCAGCTATTCATAAGTTCACTTCATAGCAGTTCTTAACACACATTTCCAAACGGGAAACAAATTTAAATTTAAAAAGATTATCTGATCAAGTCAGCATCAGACAAAACGCTTAATCCACTGATTCTGGGCATTCAGCACTTCTCGCTTTCCAAGTAAACATCGTGAAGAAGTAGTGTGGGGCCTTTCCAGTGACACAGCATCACGTTCAAAATTTCAATGATAGGCTAGACAGCGAATAGCCGAGACCTATCATCACCCAGTGCCTGACGCAGGAGCGGGGGGCGGGACGGAGGGTGGCCCACCCCCTCCCGGAGAGTGGGTCGCCAAATGTTCGAAATTGCTTTACAAAACAAATGAAAACTTTGCATTATTATATTTTAATTTTCTACTTTTATTACAATTTTTAGAATAATAATTATTAAATATTTAATACATTAATATTTTTAATAATTTTATTTTCCAAACGGCGGGGACCCCAGTTCGCTTTGCCACGCCCCCTTCCCGCCCACTTTCTATACCCACCACTGCTATCACAATATGTACAGTTCATTTGGTATCCGCTGCCGAATGAGAAAAACGAAACTTTTTTCAAAAAAAAAAAAAAAACGCTTCGCCGTTCAGGTGCACAAATGGTCAACTTTCAGACTTGATTTCTATTAAAAGGCGGAAAATTTTTTGGCCACCTTAAGCATCAGCCGTTGAGTGTCACTGTTCTGTTCGACTTCCTCTGTATTTCAAGTGTCGAGGCAATTTCGTGTTGCATGTCCTCGTCACGTACAATTAAATAAATATGTAAATAAATAAATATGCACTTACCTCGAAATATTGCCGCTCCACGTCCCGTCTACAGCATATCTACCAACACCGTTCTCAACTTGTTGCTAAATGTAGGCAATAATAAGCAATACCTGGTCTTGAAGGTCATCTACGACTTACAGCTCAGTAATTCGAATGAAATAAAAACATCATAAACAAATGTTGAGGGTAAACTCACATTGATCTCGAACACATATGTATTATCTACCAGTACTTCGTTCTCAACATCAGTAATCTGGAAGAAGCCGTCGATATAAACTGACAATGGGCCTCACATAAAGAAGCAACACCTCACATGGCCTGTGTAAAGTCCAACAAAAGTGCCAGCCGGAATTTCCACTGGAGTAAGCACTCCCCATCCCTTGTAGCGAGTATGAAAAAGGACCAGTGGTACTTGCCTCTCTTTCTGAAGAAAAAAAAATAATTCAGGAGATTCCACAGTTCTGAGGAGAACAGCCAGATCGAGATCGAAGGAAAATAAAGGAAAATACCCACTTTCAGATAAGATGAGGGGCAAGAATCATTACAACCGCACGCCTGTCCACATATCATAACGGCTCCTTTCTGAAAAAAAAAAAAGAAATCACAATTGGAAACAACGCCTAATCCGAGCTAACTGTTAGGAAAACTATGAATGGAAACAGCATAAAGTTTGTTGTTCCTATTTAGCCAAAAAACTCCTCGTTCGCTAACTACATTTTCAAGTAAAAGTAAGTGATAACCACCATGAAAAAGCGACGAAGAGAATAAAATACTGACATTTACCTCTTTATATACTAGACAGGGGCACTGACCCAATTCGCACTTGCCTCCCTGACAGAGACAACCGTCTGCTCTTGCTGGATATCTCCAGCGCAGTTTGGCGGAGGCTTCCTGCATCTCACGATAAACCCGCACAGATAATGTTGATCTAGGTAAGTACTAAAAAAGAAACTAAATGCACCTCACAAATTTTCCACTACTTTTATACTCGAAAGGCAATAAATAAGAGACTTACATCAAAATAGATTTGCGTCGGGAGTCGTCTCGTCCAACTCTCAATGAAGATAGGTGCGATATGGAAAGCGCTCAAGCGCCGGTTGATCATTGCCTCTGCGATCCGTAGATTTACTCGCCATTCCTTCTAAAACCGATTTCGAAATGGTTTAAACTCTTTCGAATATTGATTAGTACTGCCTAAAGCACAATAAAATTTCAAATACTACTAAAGGCACCGTCCCATCTCAGAGTCGTGTTTTGACATTTTCGCATTAAAAGAATCTCCCTAGGCTGCTCATTAGAATATTATATGTGATTCCGTTCAAAACTACCGAAAAAAAACTCGTTTTTGACCACCTAATCTACAGAAACCAGTGGGCGAAGCGGGGAAAGGGCTCCTTCTGATTAATTCATTCCCGGGATTGCACCTTCCGTGGAAAATCGTACATATCGAGAGAGTTCCTCATCAAATTTCTAAACAAATGGAGATTGCGCTTCATGTGTATCAAGCAACAGAGTACATGATGCAAAAACCCAGTAATCTTGTCTTGGCTCCTTCCACTAGTTCGGTATTACAGGGTTTCAGCATGTACGGCCTTGCTCGCCCCACATGAAGCGCAATTTCTATTCTGTTAGGAAGTGAATGGGGAACTCTTTTGATGTGTAAGATCTCCCTCAGAAGGTGCGCTTCCGGGAATGAATTGGCGGCGTAGCGTTTGGGTTCCGTCGAAAACTGGGCGTGGCTAACGATGCCCCATGGATACGCACGCTCTGCGCCAGCGGTAAGTGACAGCCAGGCAGGCTCATGCGAACATATGAAGTTACAGAAATTCCGAAGAAAACTTCGAATGGATTCAGATTTAGGATTGAAAGAAAATAGTCTTTTCTTTGTCTTCCTACGTTCTGAACGTTCCTAACGAACATGACGAGACAGATTATTCTGGAGTTGTCCTAAAAATCTGTCGGTTTCAAATTTTGATGCGAAGATGATTACGAGCAAACACTGAACCAAGATTTCAACGATTTACTAATTTTTTTTGATTTTACAATGCTAATCACATCAGCTTTCATACATTCGTATGAGCCTGCCTGACTGTCACTTACCGCTGGCGCAGAGCGCGCGTATCCATGAGGCATCGTTAGCCACGCCCATTTTTCGACGGGACCCAAACGCCCTCCCTCCGAATGAATTAAAGGCAAGGTCCAGCCAAAATCTTGCCCATGCAGGTTTTTTGTTTCTTCGAGTCCACACAATGTGTATAGCACGCATATCAAATTTGAGAGCTTGACGTGAGCTCTATCGCAAGATATGACACCAAACGTTTGGAGATTACGGTAGCTGTAGAAAAACACGCTCCATTTCACAACAGATGCTCGCGTGCATAATACACAAAGTTGGATAATGCGCATGGATACGGACACCTTAACGAACTCTTCCTGAAACCAGCCGTATCAAACGGATTGCACAGTCACTTGAAAATAAATTTTTTTCTACGACGCCACAATAGACAACATGTGGGCGCGTCGTATAACGTTATATGAAAGCACGGCCGCTGCAAACGTGCAAACGGCATACCAAAACTGGTCGATGGGAACCGTTCGTTGTGGAACTTTTTCACGGTTTTTTCGATTGTTTCCGTCCAAGGCGTCGCCGTAGGTGACGAATTAAATAAAAATCGAGGAGACGAAATTTTGCCCGGACCTTGCCTTTAAGGGGAGCCTCAGCCCCGCCCACGACTCCGCCCACTTGCTCCTCCAGAATAGGTGGTCAAAACGGGATTTTTTTGGCAGTTTTGAACAGAATCACATACAAACACATACAATGGGCGTTTCTGCGAGTTGTCTATCTTCAAAAATGCTTGCTAAAACATACCTTGAAGTCCACACGCTGGTCGTAGTGTGGATAGTGCTGCCTAAAACCCACAGGATCACGTTGCCGCATCGCTGTCGTCATTTGGGCAATCAACTTTTCCCGTTTTTCGAAGCAATGAGCCTGGAACTAGTACTAGACACTCACGAAGAAGGTCAAAATGCTTACACCACCTACATCCATGTGACTGCTCATGTTGCTGCTGGCGACACGATATTGACAGTGCCATGGATGATTGTTGAGAGTGACAAGAAATGAGTTGTAGAGCCTCTGAAAAACAACACGCCTTCACCCGCACATCAGTATCGAATACAAAAAAAAAAAGCTTTCCATACTTTACCAGAGGGCAGGAACATTTTCAGTATCGCTGAGAGTTCAACAGGTTCTGCCAGGTTATTCAAGCTGACCAGTGTTTTCACTTCAGGATCAGGGTCATCGTACATCGGCCACAATGGGTAGAATAGCGTAGGATCTAGAGATAAACTTAATAGTACTGATTAAGATTAGAATAAAACAGCTGAACCTTTCGCGACAAAAGTCTCCTCCTTTAATGGTGTTCGCCTCCATCTTGGCGTTGATTGGAAGGTATTTTTGGAGAGATCTGAAACAATTTGAAATAAAATTTAAAAAAAAAATCCATTACAGTCGTCAAAAATTGTCAAAAGCAACTATTTTAATACATGAGGCTCCGACTCCGGGATAACAGTACATTTGTTCTGTTTCCTGTTTGAAGAATATAAAAATAGTATACTGTAAATAAAACAAATTGATACAAAATACAAAATTAGAGGCCTAGAACAGAGTAAGATTTTGTAACGTACGGAACGTTTGAACTGGCGTTAAAAAGACCCAGTTAACTTTGCCCTAATTCTAACCGTTCAGCGGTAATACTTCGTACCATAGCAGATTTCCACAAAGGAAGGAAAATAACGGCAAACAGAACTCAGGGAAATCCTAGAGGAATTTTTCGGTGCAAAACTTATGCCAGGAGCTAGATCCATAAAATAAACCAAACAATTCATGTTCAATCCAGGTTCAGGACTATTTCAAGACAGAGACAGTTCTAAAGAACGGATAAGCAACCAGTACCAGTGCCTTAAAAAATGGAGAACATACTCATAATCCTGCGAGGTTTACATACCTACTTTAGCACCATACAATAAAGGATTTCTTCATTGATTTCATTTTTGAAGAACTCGTCTTAAAAATACTTAAAGAGTGGGAACAAAAGCCACAAAATGCTCACAGATTCAAACTCTATTTCGAATAGAGCATGTAAGAGTGCATTTTCCAGCAAGGCTCTAATGAAGAGCTGGTACAGCTGTACTACAGACAGGTGACTCCAGTGGTTGAGGTAAAGCGTTGTAGCCTCGACCACTGTATTCTTCCGTAGCTCCAAACAAGGCATGAGAATTTGAAAATATCGGACGGAAATAAAAACATTAGTCACCTACGCATCTATACAGCAATCTAAACTAGATGCATGCGTTCGCCAAATGCGACTACATGATGAAGGATAGGTACAGTTGCACATGCCAAATTGAGGGATCTCCATGGAAAATACTCCAAATATGCGTCGAACGCGCGAGTGACGTACTCATCCAGTATAAAGTGACTACATTGCAGTCCTTGTACAACTCCACGGACACCTGCTAGCCGCGCAAGGGTGAGCGAGCGTGCGCGCGGCGTCTCTGAAGAAATGGTGATCTCCGATATTGATCGCGACGCGCGCCCATCGGGTGTCCGCCGATTTTTTTACAGAGTATACCTAAACAGCGCCTGAAAGAACTAACCACTAGATCTTCCATAGGAGACCTGCTGAAATAGCAAATTGGAAGCAGTAGTAAGCAAATGTAAGCAAACATACACCTAGCGTCGATGGCGGTCGACAAAGACGCAGTTCAACCGCGTCGCGCACGCCGGAACCGATCTCGTCAGCCGCCGGAGTTCTTTTCTTGTACGCTTTTCTTTTCAATCTGGCGATCTTTCCACGTTTTTTTTTCATGTTTGAAAGCTAGAAGTAGCGTAGCGGCAGCATATGGCATAGATTCCTGTGCGCGCGGTGCGGTTGCGCTGCATCGTTGCCGAGGCCGTGGATAGGTCACCGAGATCGACGCTCACTGTAAATACATGATACCCACTACAACAAAGTCAGTAAACTAATTCCTTCACAGTTTCTTCGACCAATAATACAAAACTATTCAACTAAACTTGCACTAGTTAAATATCCATCCTAATCAGTGAAGTAAATTAAGAATGAAATCTTTAATAAATCAGAACAAAAGAGATAAAGTTATTCCTCCATAGTTTCATTTTTCACTGGCACAAACAAACTTCAACTAAGGCTTCTAGCAATACCATTTTTTAAAAGAATGTATTTAATTATATACAAAACCGGGATACCAAACACATGGGCACACTAACAATTTCTCTTTTGTGCATCCTCTTGTTTGCCACCAACTGTCAGCTCTAGACGTGGTTGACGGCGACGGAGAGCACGTGGGCTTCTAGGTTAGGAAATATAGGGAGGGAATATAGGAAAGCAGCGGTTACCGAGTCAAATAAGTTACCTCGTCAGATATTGCTGTTCTAGTTTGCTCTGCCTTCTCCGTTTCTCTGGTACATTTACCGCATTTGAGCTGCCTAAACGGCTCCACAGGGGCGCATTCACAAAAAAAAAGCGAAAGAGCAAAGGAGAACGTGAACACTTACTGCATTCCCCGTCAATGGTCGTATTAAGCTCACACTTTATGAAAATGTTAGCTGTAAAGAAATTGATCAATTTCGGAAGGAGATATAGCAATACATCTACAATTCAATAGGATATTTACATGATGTTACGGCCACTTTCTGTTTCATTCGGCGAGAACGTTCTTTCTGCCAAGTGCGGAGTAGAAACGATAATTCAAACCATCGAACACTGAAAGAGAAAGAAAAAAACACTACAGTGAACTCCAAATGGCCGTAGACAAGGGGCGGGACCGCGGCGCGTGCACTCTGGTTGTCTGCTGCACCTCCCGAAGCAGCGGGAAATCACGATGTATCGGTTTCCCTCCGTATCTCTGCTCAGCAGGCACGCTGTCTCGGTGCAGCAGACAGCCAGAGTGCTCGCGCCGCGGTCCCTCCCCTTGTCTACGGCTTTTTCGAGTTCACTGTATATCTGAGTTATAAGGAATAACCAACTAGACGTTCTTCTCCGCCTTGTTATTCTGGTCAAGAAGGGACACAGTGAACAATCCCTTGGACAAGACCACCGGTGCACCAGCAATAATTCCCGCATTTTCGCCGACCATACACTGCAATTTATCATTTTTCAGCGAAAATTACATTTTGACCTAGTTCTTTTAGCAGTTTTGTCGCTCAACGCAGCACTGGCGTAGTACACCTTTTAAGAGGAGAAGAATATTGAAAAGTACCTCTTGGCCAACTCTAACCAGATTCAACGGAACTACTGCCTCGGGTGGCACATTCTTAACGACACTGTCACTAAGAAACTTCACTTTGTAACCTTCATAATCATCACCGCTAAAATAATCGAAATTGGGAAAGAGATAGTTAAACTTGTTAGTAATAAAGCTAGCTAACCTTAGTACCGTTGCTGCGTAGTATGTCCCAAAATAAACAGCATAAACATTTGAGTTGGACTCGATAGAATAGCTAGATTGCTGTATGACGTTTCCGTCTGGATTAGAGAAGTCTGATTCCGCGTAACTAGATGGACATCTTCGTGACCTAAGAGTAGTATTTCAACTGTTGGTACTACCCTTATTCATTGGGAAAACTACCTCTTTTTTGTGATCTCTATAGAATCGTCAGCGTTACACGCCTCTCCCCTCTGCGATCTTAACATAGAAAGACACCACTGATGAACTTGATAGCAAAATACTTGAACAAGTAGAAACACAACCACTTAATTTTAGATATGTAAGAATGAGTCCTACCTTTTCCTCGTGAAACCACAAGAAATCCTTTTGTCGTCAAAATGTATTTCTTCAAAAGTGCTACTTAAAGTGGTATTCAGTTCCTTTTTCACCTCTGTAATCGCATAATGAAAACCGATGCTGTTCGAACTGGCGGAGAAAAGTACCTTTGAGCAGGTTGCGTTCTCTTGTTCTGTTTAATTCTGAAGACGGGCTTCCCGATGTAGGCTCTGAAAACTGACAGTTTCGTAGGGTTCCTGCGCAAAAATACGGCAGATCAGCTACCAAATGAAGCTGCCAAATTAAGGAAATTCAAGGAGGTAACAAGTTGTCAACAGCTTTTACGTTTTATAACGGTGACTTTAAGGTTCCTTAAATGGTGCTGTGATAAAACGTGGTCAAGAAGCAACAAAAGCCACTCAAGGGTCCTCAAAGCAGAGGATCCGCAAAAAACATGCACATACGATATGAAACTAATAATCCAGATCCGCTCATCACATCACACAACAGGATCGACTGAGAATGGTGAACAAAATGAAATGTGTGGATGCGCAGGCAACCAGGGTACCAAAATGCAGGTGACAGTGAGCGTACAAGCAGGTCCGGACCGCTGAGTCTTCTATATTCTGTTCTGCCCTAGGGGGTCGCACAGGTGCCACCTTATGGCAAGAAATGCATTTCAAACCATGGTGAAGAAATGTGGACTGCCAATGCGACCAAAGGCGTGCATGGTCAACAGCAAAAATAATAAGTTATTATCATTTTAAAACAACTATTTCTAATCTCACTTGCATATTGGAGCTGGACGTTAGCACTGCTGGTGGACTGCTCGCTATTCGCATCGCTGATGGGTTTCCCATCTAAAAATATAGAAGTTGAGATGCTCAATAGCACTCGTATTTTATAGAAGTTCATGTCAGATCTGGAAGGTATAGGGGGCGTTTCCTAGATGCAAGGTATATCGTTTGAACTATGTATGAAAGAAAAGTAAAAGCAAGCAACATTGAGTGGACGTGAAAAAGGAGAAAAGAGAAGATAACAAAGTAGTAGCCACGGCCTTGTTGTTTTTCGCCTGATATAAACTCTTGGGCGTTCAGCAAAGAAAAAAAAAAACAAAAAAAAACAAATAATATTGGAAGGGTCCTTACCGGAACCGAGCGGAATCACTTCACCATTACCGTCTTTCACAAGAACACGCCTCCAGCATACCAACGGCTCCAGTACCTGCGATGGTAATCTCACAAATGAATGCTCGCCGAAGTTGACCCTTAATCATAGCGAGGATTTTGATAACATGAAAGCCAGACCAAGTAAAAATAGTGGAACCTAAAATCGAGGAACCGGCCAGGGGAATCGGACACGTCTTCTTCATTGTGTTTGGTAGCTGAGGTAGCACGTGGAGTCCCCGCAACACTCTACATTATCTCATTTAAAACATACCCGATGGAACAAACTGTATAAAATCACTAACCTGGTTATCCTTTCCAGGTCTGGTCCTGCAATAGGACTTACTCTTCGCAGTACCTTTGGTGGTACCACTCGCTGCACGGAAGTTTGCACGAATTTGAAGAGTCTGGAAAATGGGCATTACTTGTGAGGAAGAAAGATTGTCACCTCATATCGAAAGCTAGAAAAAATAACCAGACCTTTTTGGAGTTCAGTGGACATTGCTTCTTTCGAGACCTACCCCTGGTTTTCATATAGTTCCCTTGAACAGCTGAAGCAACCGATGAAAAGTAGAAAAAATTACAATGACATCACAAATAATAAAACAACGGTGGAGTTTGGAGTCATATTTGGCGTAGTCCATTCCAAAAAGGATGATAGTTGAGTATCCCTACAAATTTTCGGCTGTTTCCACCACTCTCTTCAAATGGAAGTTCCTCCAGCTATCTTCCCTGATGTAACAGATACATAGGACTATCGCGCATCTACAGTGAACTCCAAACGGTCGTGTAGAAGGGCGGGACCGCGGCGCGGGCGCTCTGGTTGTCTGCTTCACAGAGGCAGCGGGCATGCTGGGCAGAGATACGGAGGAAAACCGATACGCCATGATTCCCCGCTGCCTCGAGAAGTGTGGCAGACAACCAGAGTGCCCGCGCCGCTGTCCCGTCCCCCCCCCTCCCTTGTCTACAGGCGGTTGGAGTTCAATGCATAGTCTTTCCAGAAAATACTTGCCTTTCGCTAAACTGAGCCACGTCGCAGCACGTATGATAATGCATAGGAGGCGCGGCGCAGTTTAGCAGACGGGCGATGGATGCCGGAAGCAAGTATTTTCTGGAACGACTGTAGATAGATTTTTGCGCCTATGCATGTCTACGGGGAGCGCCGCAGTGGTAAGAGACCCGTTGCTTGCCCGCACGGTGCTCATAGTTACCAGCACCCGGCTGACGGTGTACACAGGTGCCTTTTGTTGGATACCACTGAGATTCGTCTAGGGAATACAGTTGTATTAACTGTTTATTGGATACAATTACCATCGGTATCACAATCAGTTCACACCACGAAGAGTTCCCTTACTTACTATTAGACACAGCTACTGACGATGACTGCCCTCAAATTCCCAACAAGGCCAATCTGAGCCTGAACGTCCAGGGCCTTTTACGCAAAAGTATGTGGGAGGAGTTGCTCTAGATGCTCAGATCTAGAGCAACACATCTACAATGGATCTAGAGCAGCACATCTACAATGGATATACACATAAAAGCTAGTTTAAATATTGTGCTCGTGAAGCCTCATATGGTTGTATCTTCTTTGTCAATGTGACAAAGACACTGACAAAGAAGATAAAAGCTAGTGCCTAGAGCATCAACATAAAATCTCCGTCTAGTGGTAGGGGTGAAACAGAGTTCAGGTATTCAACTCAATAATGTTTCGTATTTGAGCTCCTTATTTCAATTATTTCGTATGTAAAATCAAGTCTCCCGCTCTTTATGTGTTTACTAGTTAGCTTTCGGCATCAATGCCTTTGTCAAACCTAAATGCTACCTACAAATCGCTTCCTTATTATAAGCTAACAAACATCCAAATTACAATAACAATACCGAATGGCTTGAGAGAAAGTAATACAAATGGAATGGGAACTGCCAGCTCATCCTCGCTACTTCCCTGACTTATCCCTCTCGGATTACCATCTCTGGATGATTACATATGGAGAAACAATTTATGATATGACAGTAAAACATGTATTACCTTAATTTCTTCAAATGATAAAAACAGGGGATTCTAGAGAAATATGTAAGCTACAATTCCATTCTATAGGTTGTGTACAAATTATGCAGATAAATTTTTTTCACCCAAATTATACGGGATGACAAGAAATTACGGAACCGAGCTTTCATTACAACTACTTCCGCTAGATCACGCGGCTTGTCCGGTGCCTGTGGTTCTTTTGACAAGAGACCTTCAATTATCGGGGTTATACAACACAAAAATCAATATATTTACAGAAAAACAGCACACAGAACACTTCTGTCTTCATCATGAAAAGACCTCATTGGAACGTATGGTGGTTCATGGTCGAAATCATCACATTTGAACCCAATCTGAAGTCATGTCACCTGAAGCGCATTGAAGTACTTTACTCGACTAGAGACTATTGACACCAGGAATAATACTATGGGCAAAGCCTAGAATGAATTTCTGCGGTGTTCCAAAAAATATCAACAAGGACTGTAGACGACTTTTTGAAAAGAGTAGAGAAGACCTCTGAAGCAAAGGGTGATTATTTTGAGGACTGTCCCCTGCTCAGGCGCTACCAGATCTCATCGAAGCTGCTTTTGCGAAATAAGAACGAGCCTTTCCTTGACCTAGTCGTAACATGCGACGAAAAAAGGCTCCTGTACAATAACCGCAAACATTCTTCGCAGAGGTTGGACAAAGTTGGGCCGCCAAAAGATCTTCCGAAGAAGAAATTGCACGAAAAGAAGACTATGACAACTGTTTGGTGGGACTCTGCTTGTATTTTGCATTTTCGCTCCTGAAACCGGATGAAATCACCAAAGCGGATAACTATTCTCATCAAGTGGACAAAATGCATGAGAAACTGGTGCATGCAAGTCCAGCAGTGGTCTACGGAAAAGGTCCGATCCTTCTCTACTTTAATGCCAGAGCCCACGTTTCACAAGAAACGTCAAAGAAGTTGAGCGACCTCGGCTTTGAAATACTGCCTCGTTCAGCATCAGACATGTCGCCAGCGGATTACCACTTTTTCGAGAATCTCGACAGTTTCATCAAGGGAAGAGTGCTCAAGAAGCAGATCGATGCTAAAAATAGCTTCAATGAGTTCATTGCTTCCGAAACTCAGGACTTAGACCGCAGGGAAATTTATGATCTTGTTTTATGATCTTATGGAACGTTGGCGAAAACGTGAAGGTTCTAATGGTGCTTAGGTTGCTTAATAATGTTTTGCTCCAGCTGAGTTATGAACATTAGAAGTTAAGCATAAAAAACTCAAGTTATTTGTACACAACCTAATACTCATAATAGTCAGTGTCACAAAGAAGGAAAACATTTGGATCCATCGCTTTGATTTTACATATATTATAAGCCAGAAAATCTCTACAGTTGGCTTAGTGAAGTATGAAGGGGAAAGGAGAGGGGAATGTTTTCTTGGTGTCGCGAACACCCCTCTTTTCACTCCACTGAGTGGCAGGTGGCAGGAGATGAGTCATCTTCACGCGATGCGGACACTTCCTTGATTGCCATCACTCTCATTATAAATCCTACTCACTGACCGTTTTCCGCCACTTGCCCAGAGACATCCTCACACATCCAGAATTCCCGACCACGTGAGGTAAACTAGCTTATAAGATCTTGATGCAACCCTCGCACATCCTCGCAACCGCAGCTTCATCTTCGAAAAAGTGCGCATAACAATATGATCGTACGTGAAAACGCAATTTTGATTGTGCGTCTAGTTCATAATAGGTGATAATAGGCGTTGTCACAAAATGCGCCAACCATTAGGCAAAATATAATTGTGTTGACCGACTTCCATAAGCTCCGCCTATCAGTTATGGGGCTCTGGGCTGTAGGCCGTCTGGCGCGACTCCTCGGCTGTCAGTACAGCCAGATGGGATCTGGATGCATTCCTTAAAGCTGGTGTACTGTAGCGCTCATTGGTTAGCTCCTAATCTAAGAGCGAATCGCCACTCTCCGGCTACCCACGCAGAGATGGGCATTAAAACCAATTTTTGAACTCCACCTCATAGCTCGGCGAATTCAGCACCGCCAATAGAGCATTTGAGATCTGTTAAACCAAAGGGTTTTGTAGGAATGTTGAAATGTTCTCAGTCAAAGATCATCTAAATTTTAAGAAGCTTCAGAAATTTTTTCGCAGCTTGGTTCAGTTTTCAATTTAGGGCAGTTTTAGCTAGAGAAATGCAGGGGTGTAAAAAAACCATGGTAAAATCCTAACGAACTTGTTACTGAGCACCTACCCTCTAGCTTAAACTCTCGAGGAAAGGATTGGCGTTTACACCAAGCTCAGAGACAGAACAATTCTGAATTGGTTATTTGCAGTAAGTTTGTGAATTTTCTTCCAAAAATTGTCCGTCTCGTGCACAAACTTCATCTCTTAGATTTTTCGTCAGTACTAGAACTTTGAAGCCGCTTTATTAGGCGAGCTTTCTACGATTGTGGCACGTGTGGTTGCGTTGGGGTGTCATTTTGGGGTGAAATTCACAAACTTACTACAAATAACTAATTCAGAATTGTTCTGCCTCTGAGCTCCACGTGATAATTCTTCTTCAACTGTGAAATGAAGTCTCTTCAATGGCTTTATTTGTAAGCTTTCAGCGTTAACGCCTTCTTCGGATCTTAACGTTAACAATGAATCTAAATCTCATCAGAAATCTATTAATAAAAACTGACCTAATGTGAAGCTTGCAAATAAAGCAATCGAAAAAAAAAACTTAAAGATAAAGATAAAAAACTTCATTTTACAACTGAAGAACAAACAACTACACAGTTTAAAGAGTAACTATGAGCGGACCATGTCAGCGAAAAGCTGTAGCGATCAGAAATCATTCAAAGTTTCGATACATTCCATCTTTGCACCGACAAAGTCATAATACAAAGGCGCCACCAAAACTTAAACTGCGAATTAGTGCACAGAGCAAAAAAGAGGAATATCGAGAGGCACACAGAAGTGGCGCATGAGAACAAAGCGTCAAGTAAGCAGACTTGAAGCATGAATACAGCATAATTTGAATAGTTTGACGATGTCAAGGGCACAACTAGTAGTGACGCAGTAACCAAGAGGGTGAAAGCAGAGAAACCTTTTGAACCCGGCGGCTGCCCATAAAGAATGTCGTCGAATAAAATGCTTGTCCCGTAATCACGTAGGACGTTCTTTTCACACATGCAAATCCAAAAAGTGTGTCGCGCACGTGTCCCAGTTGCTTTTCAGAGTTGGTTGTTATTCATGCAGATTTAATATGGGATAAAGAAGCAACTATCATGTTACGATCTGTAATAGAGCCATCGCCGCGTTTGTAGAACGGATCAACAAATCAAACAAGTAAGTAATACATAATATACATTTTACTACATAAGATTATCTTCATGTGAGTGTGAAACGAAAGAAAAAGGAAGCAATCGAGGAACAACAAGCACAGCAGTTGTTGCAATAAGGATGAACTATAAGAACAACTGAAATCATGAAAGTTGAAGGCATTACTGGCTAAGGCATTGCGCAAGCATTCTTCCAAATGAAAATCATGGCTGATTGGTATTGATTAATCTTTGCGAGACTTGTCAAGCTTAAAAATAGTTCTGTAAGTGGAAAAATAACGCCTGCAATTTAGCCTGACCTTTTTGAGCTGAGGTTTGGCAGTTCCTCCCCGAGTCGTCGAAGGTCTCAATGCAATAGGTTCTGAAGCTTAAGAAGCTCGAGTAGTAGTTCTATATCGTCTTCTGAACACTCCTAGCCCTACTGACGGGTTTCCTGGAGGGTTGTCTCTTCAAACCACAGACAATTTCGAGATAACGGAGTCATTTTCAGAACTACGAATCGTGAATGCCGGAAAGGAAACTGCTCGAAGCTCTCGCAATGAAGCGTCTCACGCCGGAAATCAGCAACAAGGATGAGCTTGTGGATATCCTTAGGCTTATCACGTAGAGCGGTCGTGATTGTGACCCTGTCTCTCATGCCGCTTTTTCTGTAGCTCTCATTCGTCTACTGACTTGCTTGCTGTTCTGTTTGTGATATTGTTTACCTAGTTTGGTCAGTCTGGTTAGTCATTCCTCTTTAACATTATATTGTTGTCATGAATGCTAAAAGATACGTTGGAATGTATTCTAGGCCTGACGAAGCTGTTAAACACGTTAGCCAAGAAAAGACTGAATACATGATTCTATATTATTCACGAAATGATGATACAAAAATCTGGAGTAGGAGATTTCACCGCACTTGGGAGATAGAACCCAGAGATTGACCCTGCCAGCTACTTCGAGTCATGGTCCTACAGCATCTTCCAGAATACAGGCGCTTCACAATAGAGGTAGGACTTCCGGAAGTGGGTAAACGAACAGGTCGTAATCAAAGAAATGCCTCCACCAGAGGAATTGAATGCTAGCTGAAAAGTGGCGCGGAATCTACAGAAAGTTAAGGGTTTTATTATTCCCGGGGTGTGCTTATCCATTTGGAAGCTACTGTAGATTAAATTGCACAGAAGACAGATAGTAGCAATAAAAATGAGGACTCTTTTGAAAAATTAGTCCATATGCGATGAAAAGATACGGGAGGCACGGAAGCATAAAACCACTGCTGGGTTGAGATAACAAAAGAGGAAGAACGTAAGCACAAAAAACTGCAGAGCGTTGCTTGATGCATCGATCAATGTGTCGGCAAAGCAAAACAAACGCACATAGCTGGCAAAGGGACTATTTTTCTCAACCATACCAATAGCATGTGTAGTAACGAAGAGGTGGTAGTGAATATGTAGTAACAGGAAGAATGGGCACAGGGAACTTCGTAGATTGTGGATGAAGTTCCACCGAGGTTTCGAATTTTTCCAAAACTGCGACACGATAAATTTTCATCTAATACACAGTAGTGACACATGTTTGTAACTGGTGCGGATACTTTTTCTCTCATACTGATGAAAGATATTCATGACGCGAAAGTACAAAATTATGTTTTTCATCATCTAGTTTTTAATCGTTGAATTTAAAAGGAGGAAGTTGTTATAAATCCCTAACATGAACTGTTGGTTCGTTTTGAGCCTAGTGGAATAAACGAAACGGAGATTAGGTATTATTTATTGTTGTTTACATGAGGCATCTCATCCTATCAGTACAAAGACCAATTACAATTACAAATGTACAATCACGTGGTTATTCGCCTAGGAAGTAATCATCATTGTATGTATATAGCTGCCCAAAATTCTAGTAAATGATCGAAAATTGCTAGGAATTGCCTTCAGTCTGCTCAGTGCTAAATAATCGGAACCTGCACTATTAATGAAGAATTGTGATCTGAACTTAGTTTTAGTTCTAGGTAGGTATTATTTCACTGAGTCGCCCCTCGTAACTGATGGTTTGAATGCACAGTATATGTTAGGATCAAGCCCACATAGTCCATGCGTAAATTTATAGAACATTATCAAATCAAAATTTCTTCTTCGCTTGCAGAGGGAGTGTAAACCCAATTTTTTATTCCTATCAGCTGCAAAAGGAAGATTTTTGTAGTTGAAACCTGTATTTCTCATCAAAAGCTTCAAGGCATTTCCGTGTTTTTGTTTATTGAGAGTGCGGATGCCGTAGCAGCGGGCTGCTAGCATTGGAGCACGCAGCGCGGTTAGGCAAAGAGCAAATCCGCGATCAATCCGGCCTCTTTGAAGAGGCGTATCGCTTGCTTCCTTCTGTAGTTGATCTACGAACTAAGAAGGGATAACTATGAGAAAAAACAGACGGGAATACTCACTGAAGACTCCATATTGATCGTGGGTTAGCTGTTTGACCTACTGCGCTGCGTGCCCCACTGCAAGCCGCGCCGCTGTCATGGCACACGCACTCTCAAAACGATTCAACTATACATAACATGTTTAAACCTGGGTATACTTGCTGAATTCAATTATTTTCTTTTGAAAAAAAAAAAAAACTATTTCACCTACCAACCTGGCAGGAGCAAAAGAAAATAATCGAATAATTCGTTTAGAAAAAACTTTTACAGGCTAACACCACTCAAGACAAGCAAGTTACTTCCCAAGGTTCCATATACATAGCAAACAACAACAACCATGCGACCAAAAATTTATGCAGCGCAGGATCTACAATTTTGCACTTGAAAACAGATCTAACCTCTTCCATCGAAAATTAGGTCAATCAAATTTTTCTGAATAATTCGAGAACTTCTGGAACCTTGCTGACTTTTCGAAATCAGTGTGAACTTGTAGCCACACTCGGTGCCCTTTATCGTCGCTACGCAGCATTCATTCCAGACGTGTTTAACTGTTGTGCAGCTCATTTTGGGGACAAAGAGTGGTGGCACAATCTTTGTGGTGCGTTATCACCACCGTGAGTGTGGCTAGCGTGTCAGCTGTCTGCCTTCTATACGACAGTTCTTTACAAACAGAATTTTTGTTCAGGTTTTTTGAACAAAAAAAAAATTGTGATGTCCTGCCATTCTCGTAGCCCTCATACTGTTGCTGTTCTTCACCACGTTTTCTCCCGCGATTCCTGAGTTTTTTTTTCACTATTAGTTGATTTCCATTTTAATAAAATCAATTCGTTGCTCGTGTCGGTTTGCTATACCAAAAAAGGAAAGTCATACCATATCCTCACAGTAAGAAGTGAAGACTGTTCCTGGATTCGTTTTACGGCGTCTTATGGTTCGTGCTTGTTTTTGATTCACTAATCATGCGAAATTGTGGTGAGAGTACAATGGCGATTAGTCTTATCTGCTTTCCGCATGATTTGTTATCGACATTTCTTTATTTATGCGCCCTGCAATAACAGATACCCTGCAGACACGTTTTTTCTTGGGAACTAATCATCCTGTAGATTTCTGCTATGGTTATCTCATTTAGGACGTAGTAGTGCGCAATTCATTTCTAGGCCGGCATGCGTAATTGAGGTTACCCAGGGTAAAACTGCTAACGATAGGTACGC
Source organism: Ancylostoma ceylanicum (assembly GCA_000688135.1). Taxonomy (NCBI): domain Eukaryota; kingdom Metazoa; phylum Nematoda; class Chromadorea; order Rhabditida; family Ancylostomatidae; genus Ancylostoma; species Ancylostoma ceylanicum. Next base: position 336,602 of record JARK01001477.1, read on the forward strand.
GACTTTGGTTGTTCCAACACGCTCACTCTGGGTAATCTCAAAGATGCATGCCGAATCTCAATGATTACCCAGGGTAAAAGCGTCACGATAGTTAACTTTCGGCGTTTCGGCGCGCTTACCCTTGGTAATCTCAAGGATGCATGCCGAATCTCAGTGATTACTCAGGGTAAAACTGCTGACGATGGTAACTTTGGGTGTTCTATCGCGCTTACCCTGGGTAACTAAGTTACACATGCCGGCCCTCGACTCCAAAACTCTGCCCTCTTCCCTCTTCTGTTGGTCGTTAGAAGTAAGCTCAAGAAAGCAAGAATAACGCCCCGGGCACCAGGATGGCTGAATTTTGGGTATGTTGAGGTGGAAAATGGGCGGTGCCATTGTTGTGCGATTGGTGTATCCAAACACTCCCTCCCCTCCCGTGACGGACGCAGAAAATGGGCGGGAGGGGGGGGG
>JARK01001477.1:353184-387403 GCA_000688135.1 Ancylostoma ceylanicum
TGTGTGTTTGTTGGTTATCGCTTATATCTCACGATCCAACCGACAAACACACATGAAACCTATACCGTTCGACTCAGAATTGTGCCCCGCAGTGCAAGAAATCTTTGTCATCTGCGCAAAGCGCAGCTTCGCCGCGCTTCGCGTAGATGGCAATGATTTTTTGCACTGCGGGGCACAATTCTAATCCGAACGGTATAGGTTTCATGTGCAAATGTCTATGAATCTTATCACAGAAGAAAAGCATAAGTTGCTATCAGTTGTGAAGTTCTCAGGTTTCTGTCTGTGATCAGTCGAGTGTTCTCGAGGGGATTAAATGGGAAACTGAAGTTTATGTGTAAAAGCGATTACCAGCACGCAATTTGATCATGTCCCTACAAGTGCTCCGACTCGCCTTCGGTGAGTCTCGCAACTCTCGGCTTCATCCGCTTTTGTTGAAAACTAAGGATATGTCAGTACCGAAGTCCCGCGGAGCGGGCAAGTGCGAGACTCGCCGGAGGCGAGTCGGAGCACTTGTAATTTAGTATTTTACATTGTAAAGCTTGATTTTTTGTATTAAATATTATTTACTGCGTTTCGTTGTATTTACCATTATTATTTATTGTTTATCGTCCTCATTTACTTATTGTGTTGTATTTACTTGTGTACTTTATTTATTGTATTTATTTATGCATTTATTTATTTTCTTTAATTGTGTGTATTTTGTTGTTGAATTACATTATGAATTAGGCCAAGAACTGCTCATGAAGTGCTGTGTACGTAATTCCCTCAACTCCCGCAGCAACCCTTGACCCCACCCCCTTTCTCCACCCTCCCCCCTTCCCCCTTTCTCGACGAATTCCTCGAAATTCACGCGCTGTAACGCAGACACAGTTGCACTTTTGTACGATCACCACATAATTAATATGACGTAGCATCTCGTCCGTGCGCACGAATTTGTAAATATGTGCGTTCGCGGATGCGTCATTCCCTGAAAGGCCTATAAAAGGACAAATCGGGAACGCCAGGATGTTTTACAAACAAAACAGCGAAATATTAAAGCGCTAGTGTCAAAACATTCCTAGGATTCTATTTCGGGAAACTTTGGCAAAAAACTACAGGCTTCTTGAGAAAACTCGATAGTTTCTCATGGAGAAAGTGGGATTGTACCATCGCGAGGGGAAGGCGGTCTTATCGGGCTATTGTAATTGGGACTTTCAATTAAAGGGTCAATCATAACAGCCTGGTCACGGCCAATTTCCTTCACGATGAAACACACCCGGAAAACTGCTGGGGGAGCAGGATGCTGTAGCAGAAAAGAAGAAATTGTTGGAGTGATGGAAATGCGCTGCCATTGTCTTTCAAAAAAGTAGGTAATTCGTTATTCTTTCCGCGACAAGAGCAACGATATCTGAACGATATCACTTCCGAACGAAAAACTGCTTGTGAAAAAAATAGAAATACAGATGAGTTAGTTAATAATCATAATAAGAAATTCCCACTAGTTTCGGTTCAGTCTCACTTTGTCACCTGTAGACTTCGACCAGTGAAGAATTAGAGTGCGCTATCTTTTATGACATCTCAAAAAGAAAAAAAAACTGAATAAAAAACGCACAGAATTACTTTCCTATTGGTATAAAGAAGACCTGAAGAAAAAACTCGTCCATTTGTTGCCATTAAAAAAGAGAGCGCACAGAACAATTTCTTGGAAAAGAGAGGAATTCCCCCTGACAGACTGAGATTCCAAAATCAAAAGACTAGAGATCACCTCTGTATTAAAGGACGGGACCGATCTATCCATAGCAAACATGTTAACCACTGGTGGGTGATACCCAAATTTACCTTTTACTTGGCAGCTATCCACACATTTACCCATGCACAACACTATCCATAATACACAGCTATCACCCAACAGTGATTATACCAATGGGTATGAAATTACCCATCCCTTCAATAATGCATCCGAGCATGGTGCCTCATGCGTCATTGAGACTTCCTAGGATAAACGTGTTAACACCACTTAAGGTTAGCGATCAGCAACACGGACGCCCGCATATTTACCCTGGGTAAGGGCGTGATAACCTTGAGAAATATTGTATGAAACCGGTCGGTGCCAGGCAAAGGGTGGATCTGGATGCATAAGTGAGCTTACCCAGGGTGAAAAGGCTGGCGTACGTGTTATCGACGGTTAAATTTGTGTGACGTTAACACGTTTACCTAGGGTAATCTCATTGGTAGATGTGGCACTAGGCATTCATGAAAAAAATCTTTAAAATATCCAAACACTGAGGTTGCACTGAGGTTGATCTCGTAAGGGGTCACTGTCCAACCACCCCCTCATTTGCTTGCACGCGGCCGTTGGGTGAGGCGTTCTTGTCCTACAGTCTGTCGATCTCCTCCTAATCCGTATGATGTGTTGTATTTTTGTAGGCTTGACAATGGCGTTATAACGCCGAAAGCTCGCCTAATAAAGTGGCTAGAACTGAAGTCTCGAAAACCGTTTACATACTTATAAAATCGATATGAGGCTTCGCGACGGACGAATACTACCAAACATTTCTGTTTAACTACATGTAGGACTAGGAAAATAAAGGAGCGTTCACAGCAAGAGCAAGCGCATTAAAAAAACACCGGTAACTACCTAACCTCCATCTTTCTTGGACCACAGCAGAATACCATTCCTGGCAAGATACCAGTGTTCAAAATCAGTCAGTCAGCAGGAGAACAGCTGACGAGAACGGACGTGGTGCGGGCGGACTGCGCCGCAGTCTCCGCTACGCCGACGTCGGCGTACATTCATCACACGATTTCTAAGACGTAACAATTGCCGCAAAGACGCTGAATCATAGAAGGAGATGTATTGTCGAAGTAGCGCGACTATATCACTTCTCTACGGTTTCGCTTACGCTTGGCATTTCTGCACTAGTCGTACTAATTACTGTTGTGCGCTATTAACGTAACGAAGCAACGATTTAACGTGTACAAGCCATTCTCTTGTATCGTAACGGGAAATTAACGTTTTCCGTAATTTGAAATTTTTCCAAAACGCATAGCCCTGGTTAGAATAGATATGTGTAAAGGTGGCAATCGTTGAAAAAAAAGGTCCAAGAGAAAAAAAAATCAGTTGAACATGGAGATCTCGGATAAAACACACATTCAATGTATTCAGAGCTGGCAATTCTCAGTTTTTTTCTCGTAAATTTACCTCAAAAATCATATTTACCAGGAGCTGAGGAAATTTTCATAAAATTTATTGGAAAGAAAGATAATTTACTTTCTTTGAGAAAAAAAAAACAGGAGGAAACCATGGAAAAACCTAACTCTGACATAAACTCAAACACCTCAACTTAAAACCTCAAAACCTAATTCTAGAAATAACTAAACCTTGAAATCTTAGCGCGCTACATAGCTAAGACGTGACCCAAGTATCCGGTCAGACCTGGGACTGGACAGTAGTGGACAAAGACATGAATTCTGTGTTTAGAAAGTGAGAGACGCAGAGAAGAAAAAAGTTTTTGTTCATTTTTTCTTGATTTTTTTCAACTCAGTCAGTAGAATCACGTTCAAACTATAATTTCCTGTTAGGACGTGCGAGGTAAGATTAATTGATTTATTGATTTACTCAGCTGCGAAAAAGAGCTGGAGAGCAAATATACTACACAGTGGGCAGCTATAGACTTTATTTTTTGATTTTTTATATTTCAAGATCACATCAGAATGCCGGATGAATAGCAGCAATATTTCAGTTACACAGCAGCACAATGTCAGCAGGAACGGAGATTCAGGTTCTTCTTCTCGAAACTTTCAGCTCCAGTTGATTTCAGTTTTGATGGTATAGTGTGTTTCATCGAGGGTCATAGAATATTAGAGAAAGAGAGAACGCGAGAAATAGTGCCGTATACGGAGAGACAGGTGAGAACATACATGGATCATATGCACTACTACTCAGGCGGTGTAGGGTGTTATACCTGGAATAAGCGGCACGGATGGGCTGTGATTGGCTGTTTGGGTGGTCTGACCAATCGCAGGGCTTAGCCGCACCATCATTTCCAGGTATAACGCTCTGTACCCCTACTCCAGTATCGTCGTTTTTGAATCGGACTGTATTTTGCTCGGGTCATTCTGGGAAAGGGAATTGTCTAAGCAGAGAAATTTCGTGGAAATTTCGAGAAATTCATGGAAATCACGAGGAAACAAGCCGTCAGGAAAGCATGCGTGGGGTAACTTTCACCTTAGTTTTCTCCATGGACTTTTCAGGAAAAATTTTGAAAAAAAGGTCAATAAATAAGAAAAGTAGGGATGAATTGAGATCAAAGAGGGTCAACATCAATAAGGGCAGAGGGTAGCAGCTCATCTCAATGCATACAGGCTGAGAAAACCGGTTTCCATAGAATTCTTCCAGTTTTATCATAGTTTGTTCAACATAAAGTAAACAATATCCTAGCCCACTTGAGCCAAATCCCTTCCAAAATAAAAAAAACAGCACGAATATTGAGAAACCCCATTCCAAAATACCGAAGCTCCATCCTTAAACTCACATTTCTCGGCAGTGTCGATCGTTTCAGGACCGCACTCACAGACTCATCCTGAACGCGACGGGACGATGTCATCGGCGTACTCTGGAAAAACCTCGCCTATACTCCTCATTCTCTCACAATCAAAGCATTTTCCAGGAAATTACCGTCACACTCGAAGTGACTTTAGCCGTCGTCGTGTGCGCTGGCGGAAGGTCGTAGTTGCGGATCAGGCGCGGCTCTTCGTCGGATGCGCGGCGATAGGAAAATTCTGCAGAAAATTACCTTCAGCTATGGGAAGGGCGAGGGAAATCCGGGAAAGTTTGTGAAAACTTGCCTCTCCTCTCTTCTTCCTTCGATTTCGTGATGTTACGTTCCACTTCGGGAACAAAATCGGTGAGTTTTCCTGGGCCCGCTCTTTCGTGCATTGAAGTGACTCTGAAAGGTTACTGTAGTGGTTACGGTAGGTTACAGTAGCGCAAGTATCCAAGAACGACAAATCTACTGCTATTTAACTTTTGGTTTACTTAACCTAATTACCCGTATATGGATAGGGAACGAAATGGGCACTTGGGTTACCACCTTTTAACAAAAACTTTTTCATTTTCCTAATAATGTTTTCTTTCAATAAAATTTTTTATTTAGCTTTTTTGAACTCGTGGTTATTTTTTGACATTTTTTTTGTAGGAAAAGACTACCTGGATAAAGATTTAGAAAGCTTTTGCCTAGTTCTCAAAAAAAATTCCTGGAATATTCCAGGAATTTCCCTAATTCCCACCTGTAATCGGGTGTACTACCATTCGTTTGACTCCTGTACTCCGAACGATACGTCGAGCTTTCGTAGTATGAACGCGCAGGAGAGCTTGCCTTTGAGCGAGCACCTGAAAACATTTTTATTTATTCATTTATTTATTTTTAATTTCATTTTTGTTTCATTTTTTTTCAGGAAGTGGAGCTATGGCCATGAATTTCGCATTTTTGATGGTAGAAAAGTATTATTTCAAATCGAAAAAAAAATTTAAAAAACTACTCGAGTTCCAGGAAATCCGTGGGGAACTTACTGGATGCCGAGTGATCCCTCCTCGGTATGGCTCCAGTTGACGTGGACCTTGGAAGTGAGTTAAACTCTCGTGCGCTGGGTTGATCTGCGCGTGACGCTGAAAGCCAATTTGCTATTTTAGGAAAAATTTCGATTACTAAGAAAATTTTCCGGGGATTTCCACGGTAGGAAACGTATTTATGCAGTTTTGAAAATTCTTCAGGAAAAAATTACCCGACAGTTTTCAGGGGCTACGATCACCCAAGAAAAAAAGAAATCTTTTGCGGAAATGTCACGAAAAAGCTATGAATGTTAGAGAAGGGGGACTTGCAAGCTTGACCGAATCACATGGCGAGAACTGTTCCCCAATCTCTAGTGAAAAAAAGGGAAAATCTGCAAGTCTTGGGGCAGAAGAAGAGCTTAAAAACTTGAGAAGTCATCTTGCGAGAACTGTTCCCCAATCTCTCGGCCCTACTATGGAAGATGCTTACGTTTCTTATTTTATATTACTTTTCAATTATTTCTACGTCTAATCCCATAATTTTCCACCCTATTTTCTATTCCGGGGAGGAAAAAAGTAAAAATCTGCAAGCATTAGGAAAGAGGAAGAGCCTGAAAGCTTGAGAAATTATCTTGCGAGAACTGGTCCCCAGCATCTCTGCATTTCTACGAAGAGCTCTTACGCCTCAGCGTGTATAGCGTAAAAGTAGAGAGCAAAGAATAGAAGAGTTATGAGCTGATCAAGAAGGAAATGTACGTCCTAAGCGAAAAACAAGATGTGGGGACCAGTTCTCGCATCATCTCATCGGACATTTTACACGAAATAAAAGGGAGAGATGTGATCTCAAAAAAAAAAACTCTACGGATAGATATGGATACAGATTTATTAGTATTCCATCTAATTATTGATTATTCTATTTTGTTAAATATTTCATTAAAGACACTCGTGAGATCCTCCTATATATGTGTACTAGTTAGCGCATTTCGATCTGGTATGGAGTTAAACTGAGGAAAATCGATAGATTCGATCGATAAATCGATGTTATTCGGGGAGGAGTGTCCTAGGACCTGCGCGAAATTTGGATGATATCCAATGTTTCAAAACTTCCTTTCTTTCTCAAAGCTCACTTACAGACGTCTTCTCGGCGTTTGAATTTGGCGCCAGCGCGCTTCGCATAATTTTTGAAAAAAGTAGTCGTAAGGGTTGTTATGTATTATATATAGATATAATAACATTTTTTATTCTTTTATTACAATTTTTATCACATTTTATATCATTTTGTTATTATGTTTTCTTTTAAATTTTGTTTTATTGCATCTCTTTCTTCCATAATCACTGAAATTATTAACCAGCTACATGGAAGTGAAAGTAGGGAGAGAGTAAGCGAAAGTGAAAGAACTCCTCAGACAGAAAACATCACGGGGACCAGTTCTCGCCTAAAGAAGAAGAAGTAGAAGAAGCTCATGCCTCGGCTATGCTTTCGCTTGAATTCCGCATACGAGTCGACCGTCCGCGTCTCGGTGAACACTGAACGAGCTTTGTCGAAATTCTCCAGCGACGATAGCGACTTCACTTGGGCTATTTTCGCTGAAAACGCAGCAGAAAGTCGAAGCAACTAGAAGAGAAGCACAGCAAGAAACGATAGAAAGGGTAGAAGCAGCAAGGGCAGTTCACACTACGCCAGTTGTCGCCGGGTCGATCAATAAAAATCGCCTACCATCCTTTCGCTCGACGACAACTTCCGCCTCGCCGAGGCGCGCAGCGTCGTGAAGGAGTCGATTTATCGCCGATGGATATTTATCCTTGAGTTCTTCGCCATTTACGGAAATCACACGATCGCCGATCTGAAGATGGATACTGTACTGCTACTGATTACTGTAGGCTACAGTACAGCCAAGCACTTACCAATAGACCCGCCCGATCTGCTGGAGTCCCCACAACAACGCTGTCAATGGTGGGACGTCCACGTTCGATGGTGATCGTGAATCCCAGGCCTTTCTGGACGGGATGAGTGCCCATCACTACCGTAACGGTGTGCAGATTTTCGTCCTAAAATTCACTTTTACTCTGACAGTCTCGCCTCTCTTCAGGGAACCATACCTTTTTAGGCTGATACGCAGCCGGGGACTCATCGAAAGGTATGTCCACAGCACGGTAAACAGTGGTAGGAGGCATATTTCTGTGACGCAGTTGCGGACTTGAGGGTTGGGATGAGAACGAGTAGTGCCGGCTGGATGGCGGCGGTTCTACGTTGTGCGTGATTCGTGAGATGAAGGTGGGTGACTGGAAAAATATTTTTTTACCATGATATATTATATTTTCATGTAGAAAGAGGATATAAAGAGGAAAAGGAGACAAGAAGTAAAAAAACAAGTACATCTGCTACCGCCCACTGAAAACCTCTTTTTCTAGACTGGCACATAGGATTTACCCAGGGTAACTGGAAGGATGGGTACATTTACCCAGGGTAACCGAAAAGGGTAGGAACAAAGTACGAACTGAGAAGGTAGGTAAAAAGAACACAACCTAGATGCATTATTGAAATTACCTTAAGCAACCGTCCTAACACACGTGTTAATGATGGGTAATGTTGGGGTGTTAACAAGTTTACCCAGGGTAACCTCCGTGATGCACGCAGCCCTAGCAAAGAAGGCAGAATTCATCATCGGAGCAGAGTAATCGTGTACCCACTAAGAGTGCTGCCTATAGCTAAACGCAGGGTAATTTTCACGAAGCAACTAGTGAAGACTCAAAGCTGGGTAACGTGGCATGGTTAGCTTTACCGTCTACATGAAACCAGGTACCGGCCCGTTACATCATTGTGGATAAATGTGCTGACTTATTCGAACTCATCCTTTACTTTGCACCGATCCATATGTTCACCCATACGTGACGTTGTCTATACCCAGCTGCTACCAATGGTAACCATACCCAGGCGCATGGGAGTCCCGTCATTTCTAATGATGCGTACCGGGCCTAGAGTTTCCGATACGAATCTCCATTGATTGACACAGGGTATATGGGTAAACTACGGAACATCAACATAGTTACCTAGGGTTAGCCCAACGGTGAATAGCAGTTGCAGAAAACTCAGGGTAACAGCCTGATACTTGAGGATGGTTGAGGATAATCAATTTTGATTCAGACAGTAACAGTGACAGCATCTGTGAAGAATCACATCCAGTGGATCCCTTTGATGACTTGGGACCCCAGGAATTATCAAAAATTCGTGCACGACCAACGGCTATGATTTCGGATCACATGGTTCACAGAGATTAGCCAGGGAAAACCTACTGACACCATACAAATTACCCATAGGTAACGTGAGCGTCAGAACATTTACCCGAGTAATCTCAATAATGCATCCAGTCCCCGAGAAGAACTACAAACCTTGGAGTCTTCCGGTGGTGCAGGTATTGTTTCGGTTTTCCTCGTGGCAGGATACCTGACGGCTGTTACCTATAAAAAACTCTCTTGGAGTACATCCACAGAAATTAGTTGGAGAAATTTTATTTTGAATATTTCTGGACAAAATGCTTTTGAGTACATCCAAATTTTATTCTGAAATTTTCTAGTGGGACTATAAACAATAAGCAGAAGGCACTAAAATCAACTAAAAAATCCTAAAGTAGTTCACTGAAGCGAAATACTAGTAAAATAACGGAAAACGCACCTGTCCTCGCTGTTCTCGATTCAGCTCGACAGTCAAGTCGACACTCTCTGAAAGTTGGCGATTGTTAGGTTTGGCCTATATAAAGGAGTTTAAAAAGCCTACTAAGTCTATCTAACGTACATAGAGCTCAAAAGTACCCTGTCCAAATTCCGCTCGAATCATTTGCCGTATAATTAGTGAAAGGTTAAGCCCCCCTCCCCTATCTCAACCCCGGTTTATCAGTATTAGCATTGCTTTCTCTCTAACTAACCCACGTTAAGGCATAGGAATAAAGCGATTGGGAAACGAAATTACTTCCGTGGTCGTAACCTTGAGTGGTCATTGGAAAGCTACCATGCTGAGCAAGGTCTCAATATGTAGAGCAACTGGGTGAAGTGGAATTTGGACAGGATAAAAGAAGTCTGTCTAAGCTCCCGCTTTTGAAACTACTCCCTCTCAGAGCTCTGATTTCAGAGGTGAAACTTAGAAAATCTAGCAAATATTACTAGAATCGAGAAAACTTACGAGTGTCCGGCTTGTCCTCGTCGTACTTCGAAGTGGCTGCCTGGAAAAGCTTTGAATCAGAAAAAGGATATAAAATTATGGACACCAGTTTTAGTGTTTATATTTTGCAGCTGAAAACGATATCAGATTTACAATAAAATCAGGTAGGTTAGGTAATTATGTAAATGCAAATTAGATAATGTGTAAAATGATATTGCACGAAGTCAACACTACTACATACTACTTTCATGAACTCCCAAAAAAATCTATAAAAATCATCGCGGAACAAAAAAAAACAAAATTTATCTTTTAACCCGAAAATACAGTTGCAGTTCATATTTACATATTTATATTTACCCTCTAACAAAAAGCGAAGCAACTGTCACCGTGATTTTATAAACGGGCAATAATTATTTCAAAAAAATCATTTCTTAAATAATTGGAAAATTCCCAGGAGATGAATGATAAAAGTGAATAATACATAATATCACAGATAAACGAGTGACACTTAGTTAATTTGCCAAATATGGAGAGACGTCAGAGAGAAAAAGAACGCTGAAATGTGCGTAGCAATTGGAGAGGGTGACGACAAAAATAGGTGCTATCATCGCGTCTGAAACGGACTATGGAACGAAAATTAATGCTGAAAAAAGAAACAACATCAAAAACATCACCGATAATGCTATAGAAACTCTAAGGTACTATTTTTAAATGATTAGTTATTCACTTATTTGTGATAATTATTAAATTTTAGGGAGAATAAGGCAGTGTGTGTGTTTACAAAAAATTGTACAAATATTAGGCTGTCAAGAAATAAAATGAACAGCTGAAATAAAACTTCTCGCCAACGGAGAAAAAAATGCCCACTTTGTCCAAAAATCCCCGCAAAATAAGCCCCGCCCACAAGTAAATGCTCGAAAATCCATAATACAATGACGTATGGGCCATAGCCTACCGATTTCGAGACATTCAGCCCCATGCTGAAGACGCACGCGGGCGTCCGGAAGGAGTATGTAAGTAGAGCAATGGAAACTATTAGAATCCCATAGCAGTGACGATGGCCTGGAGAGATAGCGGAGCGGCGGGTGCGGAAGCGAGCAGCCGGCCGCTGGCTGCTAGATGCTGGCCGACGATATGTTAATTAGAACACCTGCTGCTCGTCCGGAGGCGACAAAGTTCATGACATTCGCCGTCCCGTACAAGTAACCGCTCCACGGAGCACTTTTCTACCAGGCAAAATGCCCATTTTTGGTGCTGATGCCCGGGAAAATGAGGTTATTGGCAGTTTCAGAGGTCTGATGAACTTCTGGCCGCCTATGTTTGCCCCATGACAGGAAACCAACTAATTACAGCTAATTAAACGTTGGTCGATCGATAATTATTAACAACATACTCGGCTGATGTCAATGTCGAATACGTATCGGCGATGGGTGCCTCTATTTTGCAGCTGACGGTAAACGAGACCAGTTTGGAAGAATCATGGCCCGACCACATCAAAAAGGTTACCCATGGTAAACGTGTTAACGTACCCAAATTTGCCCTTTACCCAGCACTCATTAACATATTTACCCGCGAGTAACGTTACCCAGCTGCTACCCATGGTTATGAGATTACCCATCCCTCCAACGATGCATTCGGATCCAGGATTGCTGGGTTTTACACACATAGCTGGTAAAAGAAAACAAAATCAGGGTCTGAATGTGTCACTGAAATTACCAAGGGTAAAAGTGTTGATGCCTCCGAATATATTTATCGTTTGAAGGAGGGGGGGGGATGCACCCATTGGGAGTGTTTACGCATGGGTAGCAAAGTCCCAATGCATAACTGATATTACCCATGGTAAACGCATTGACGAACCCAAGTTTATTCCTTACCTGGAACCCAGCAACATGGTAATTCATAAGCAAAGTGTCTATACCCAGCTGCTATTCGTCTTGGCTCACATACATAATCGAGATTACCCAAGACAAGCGCGATAACACCACAGAAGCTTACTCATTGTTAGAATGGGCGGAAACGTGTTTACCCTGGGTAATCTCATCTCATATTAAATTCTCGTCCCCGGAAAGGGATTTTTGCCTTAATCAAGAATTTTTCCTGAAGATTTGTTCCAGGGGTAGAGACAGTACTCAGCGCAGAATACCCAAGTAGTTCAATTATTAACCTGGGTAGCCTCAAGGTGAAATTAAGTGCTTAGTAATTGACAATTATTAAGTACTGCTAATTATCATCAGCTGGGCAGAGACAATATTATGTATGGGTAAACATGTTGATGGGTGCTAGGTAAACAGGAAAACTGAGTTATGTTGAAACGTTTATTATGGGTAATCTCAGTGGGTAAAAAAGACCCCACCTCCACGTATAGAAGTGACAAAAAATCCTGAGGAAAACAGGAATAGAATCTGGTTCATTTTTGACCATGGGTAAGAATACATCAATTTTCAACGGATATTGGCAATGAGAGCTTTACCGAAACTCGCATTTGACTCAACAAGCCTCTGCATTTCTCACAACAAGACCGACTACAACCACTCACGTTCACAACTTTCAGGACAACTCGCAGATTATCCCGATTCCCGAGGTCCAGCGAGCTGCAGACCACAACCTTGCAGCGGCTGCATATCCTCGCATCGCCATAATGCGGGGTGGCGCGAAAAACAGGCGGCATCCGGGTGGCGAATGGCCGATTTCGGGCCGATCCGATCACATGCTCAGCAATCGAAAAAAGGATTAAACGTGTCGCGCACAAATGGAGCGGCGGCAGATGATCTGCTGGCGACACAAGGAGCGTGACGCTGCGCCGGAGCGCGACAACAAAAAATTGGTTGAGTCTGGACGAGTTCGTCGAACTGTCGGAATTGTAGGAGGACTCGGTGAGAAAACACCAATCGTAAGAGGATTACGATTGCATCATTGGCCAATTATGATAGGGCTCAAACCTCATTGGCCGATGGTTTATCTGGGTTTCTGAGATAGAATTCAAAGAGCCCGCCTAAGTACTATGGAATTTTCTTCAAAAGAACCTTCAGAATTTTTAGGGAGCATCTTGGTGGCGAAAAAGCTTTCGCAGACACAAGTATTCGGGAAGAATGAAAAAAAAATCATTTTTCGCAGCTCTCCCGAGATTTTCTTCTTCAATTTTCTTTTTTTTTTCGATTTTTCATTTTTTAAAAGATTTCCTTCACCCACTATTCACTTTTCTCAAGAAGAATTATCACAAATGGTCAAGGTACAGTCACAGAAAATGGTAGTAAAGGGTATAACTGCAAAAGTGGGCGTGGCAGAGTTCTGTGATTGGCCAGTTTATTTCACGAGCCAATCGGAGCGCCTGACCCTGCACTTCTCGGTTTTCTTTAAATATTCAAATTAAAATACTGATGGAGAATTTAAAATTAAAACTAGAAGTTCAGAAGTGCCTCCCTAAGATTTTTGCGTGCAAAAGTAAAGTGGGCGTGACTAGGCTCTGTGATTGGTCAGCCTACTCGAAAGGCCAATTCCACCGCTCAGCTGCGACCAATTCCCTGGCAAAACGTACAACTCTCTAGGAATCGAGTAATTTCAAGCTATATTAACCAATTATTTCAATGGAGCTACAGAAGTATGTAAAAGAATTAGTTGTAAAGTGATCAAGCAACTAGGTGGGTGTGGCCAAGTTCTGTGATTGACCATTCCACTTGACGGGCCAATCACAGCGCTCAGCCGGATAAATTCCTTGCCACAGCGCTCCACTCTCCAAAAATAAAGTAATTTTCAATCAACTTAGTGAATTAAATAGGAATTAATCTGTTTCAGGCAAACGGAACTTTTACTGAGAAAAAAATTAAGAATTAAAAAAAAATTAAAATTAGGGTCAAAGTGGATAAAAAGTATTATATGTACAGTATAAAGATAGTACAAAGGAAAACATAGATGAATATAGCTATGGTTACAAAGTAATATACATATATTAAGCGTAAAATGACGTAAAATGCACCATTTCAAGGAACTGACGCAAAATTGCGTACAACACGAAAACTAGAACAAAATTCGATTGAAGGCGCACCTAAGAACGACACGCCTGTCTATGACGACTAAAAAAACGCCTAAAATCTCGAAACTGTCACACGAAAAACTCAAATCGAGACGTACCCGCTCGTCGTAGTGGAAAGTGGGCGTCGCTCTGATATCTAGCGAAGCGGTCTCGAAACGCGATGATGAGTCCTGCAACGAAAAAAAATACATGGTCCCATCGAAGCAAACGTCGTTAAAGCATCAGAATATGTATGCTCAGTGCATGAGAACTATCCACACTGCTCGAGAGTGGTTTATTGATTTTTCCATTATTTCCATTGCAACAAAGCAAGCGGAGATAAATATTCCACGGCTCACGTCTGTGCTTCTGTCTGATGACGTGGGCCTTCGCAGGTGTAGCGGCGGCGGCGGATAGTCGTCGTCGTCGGACTTCGCCGGAACAGCTACTGGTACGGCTCGTGTGATGTGCAGAGGTACGACGACCTGGAAAAGGAGGATGTGGTCGGAAAAATTATCCGGAAAAGCTGGCAAAATTATTCATCTTCCAGTTTTCCCAGGAATTTTCAAACTATAGCAATGTTCAGCTGAACAAAATTAATAATTGAAAAAAAAACTTTAGCCATCCCATGGAAATGATTTCCGCACGTAAAACCGTTAACGGTTAGTGGGATTCATTAGTAGCTTAGGTACACACTTTTTTCCTACGAAAACATGTCCATTGCAAGCAAAATCGTTAGTGTCGTTAATCGTTCACAAGAATCGTTTAGGAATGCTGCAGCCATAGTACCCGTCAAGCTTCTTTTAATGCAGAATACTGCCTGTCTAGTCTGCCGCACTGCACCACTAACGCGGCGCGGTAAACCAGCTGAACGCTATTGTTGTTGGGCAGCATTCCTTACCGTTTTCTCTCTGCTTCTGTACTCATTTTGAAATGCTTGGGAAAAACGAGGAAAGCATCAGTAGGCACAATGCCCAACATTCGCAGGACCCAGCTGATCTGCCGCGACGCGTGGGTAATGCGGCGCGGCAGACCAAGTAAGCGGTATTCCGCGATGCAAGAATGATTGACTTGCACTCTATATAGGACTAGGGTAGAATTTTTTTTACTTTGTAGAACTCCTATTGATAATAGGTATTTATCCTTAATTACTGGCGCAAGAAGCATGGAATTTGAAAAAAAAAAACTTTTGCATGCAAGCTCGTTAATCGTTAAAGAGAATCGCTAGAGGCTCATGCAAAAATACGAAACTTTTCAAGGCAAACGGTCTTCGACAGGGAAGATCGTTAATCCTTCATAAACATCGTTAACATCGGTATTAAAGTGCTTCCACTGTGTAAGCAATAAATAGAAGGGCTACTAGCCGAACAGAAACCCTGCAGGACGTGCCACTTTACCAACTAGAACACTTGAAAAAAATGTAAAAATCTAAAAATCCAAAAAGTACCCTTTTTATAAGTTTTTAAGCAGGAAAATAAGGGTGGAGTAGAGGTGCAAAAAGTGTCAAGACCTCTGGCGCTAATAGCGACAGAAGGGCAGCGGCCAGATCTACCGTTATTTTCGGAAAAATGAAGAGGTACGATTACTAACAAACCCCCAGATGGCGTAGTGATAAAAATAAAAAATAAAATATTTTCAAAAAAAATGCTGCTGACTAACTCATGGAGAATTTTTCATAAATCAATAAATCAGTAGTGTATACTACACTCCTTAGAAGTTATTAAGTTAAATTAGATTTCATGACCTGTAGGTGAATTCAGTGACTTGGACCCGATCGCACGCACCGCGTCGCAGTATTGACATAGTATTAATCGAAAATCAGCGCGATGAGATCAGTGGATTGTGCGGCTGCGCAGACAATCAGAGTGTTAATGCTGCTAACATAGATCCTCTCGCACGTTAGGCACCATCTACAAAATAGTACTCTGATTGTCTGCGCATCCGCACAATCCACTGATTTCACCGCGCTCATTTTCGATCGATACTGTGGTGCGGCGCGTGCGATCGGGTCCACATCATTGAATTGACTTACAAGTACTGCTAGCACCCCCCAAAAAAAAATCTAACCTGATCAAGTGACTGATCCTGCTCGTCTGCCGGCGGCGGTGGTGGCGGCGGCGGCGCGTAGTCAGGCGGCTGCTCGGTTCGACTCGCTGACGACGTCTCCGTCAGATAGGTGTGTGACGCGCTTTTCGGTGAGATCAATTCAGATGATGTGAGCTTCGAGTCACCTTAACGAATCCATAACGTTTTACGGTCGAAATTAGCACGTTTAACGCTCTAAAACACACTTCTCGGTGAGAAATCCAACGATGTGGACGGTGAATGCGAATCGGTGGTGCGATTTTCGATACCCGAGTCGTTTTGATCCTCTTGATGTGACGATGGTGACGTTATCGTCAGGATCTCTTCTTTCGTCTCCTGAAGGATCGTAGGAATTAAAACACGATTCACCTGCAAATGGATGTGAAATGCATTTACAAGCACTCTAAAGTCCTTATTGGGTCTACCCGTTCCAAAAATGAATAATCGAAATAAATAGCACATAGACAGAACTTGCTATGGAGTCACGCGCTGCCTGAGAGCGGCACCGCAAGGATCAATCGATATTTAGGGCGGGCGCCGCGCCGCGACCGCACGCCCTGGACGCGCGACGGCGGTGGAGTGCTTGAATTTTGCAAAGAACTGTAATTCTGTCGGAAGATAGCCACAAAAATTCTGGTAAAGTGGGTTTACCAGGAAATTACTGTATTTCTCTAGCAATGCAGATATTTTCAACGTCACAACAACCTGCGACCGTAGATTTACATGAAAAACGGTTTTATAAAATATTAATTGATTCGTTGGGGGGGGGGGGTTATGCCCCGTTCAAATCGCTCTGTCTCAAAGTATTCCATTTTACATGAGTGGAAAATTCTTTCAGGCCTTGAGCATTTTCTTAAAATTTTTCTGACAAGAAAAAAAGAAGGTAGAAGCTTAATCGTACGTTTAACTTTCGAGAAAAAATCCAAGTTCGGAAAAGAAAACGATATGTGGAAAAAAAAAACCAAATTTGAAGTGAAAAAGTTGAGAAAGCTGCCACGAGTTATGAGCCAGCAAAAACTTCTAGGGAACTACTACATAGTCCCCAGAAGTACCGCAAACACTCCAAACAAAAAAAAAAAACGGAAGCGGCACACTATGATATCCCTACGAAAAGCATATCTATTTACAAACTCGTGTGTGCGTGTATTTACAGAGAGACGTGGAAAAATTTGATGTGTTAGACCTTACGAGCGGGAATTTTCCACCTATTAGTTTTGAAGCAGGGTAAAGTTCTAGAAATTTCACAAGTAAGGCAGGGATTTTTCTGGAAGGAGACGTCCGAGGTTAGGAATGTCCAGATTGGCAAGGATTAGAAGAATGAGGATACCACGAAGTTCAGGAAAAAAGCTATGATTTTATGAAAATTTGTTAATATGGCGTAGCATAATAAAATTAATTAGTTAATTATACTTGAAATACGATGTTTTGTAGCTTTTTCTTTTGCTAGTACGCATGTGGGAAGAAATTGCAAAATTTCAAAAATATATTTATTATACATTATTTGCTATTTTATTTAAAATTATGAGAAATATTCCATGGTATGGGGGTGTGGGTTACGATGAGGCGGAATGAGGCGGATCATGTTTATCTGATTGGTCCCTTCTTTGAATAGTCCAATCACAGAAAAGTGACCCGCCCCGTTTCGCCTCAGCATGACCCACACCCGGGGTATGGACTTTATGTCAGACTTACACTGACATTTACCATGACAAGAGCTTTTCTCTTATACTCTGAGACAAAATCAATCAATAACTAATCGATAACGTAGAACAGAACCAAAGCCAAGAAGCCGCCTTACCCCATGTTCGTCGGTGAACCTGACTATGTGATAGCGAGTGCGCTGCTCCATCAGGGACTAGTATAAACACCACCAGCGCAACGAATAAGATGCTAAGGCGGTCGGACCGCAGCAGAAGAACGTGGAGGTCACCGCCTGCAGCCAGCCACAGCACACGACGACACGGCGTCTGACGCCGGCGAAGCACCGCCAGCCGGCGTCGATGCACCGGCGGCGGCGGCGGCGGCGGCGGCGAGGCCGCGGTGCATCGCCGCAAAATTGCCGCTGACTCATCGCTGGGAATGGAAACGACAGTGTTTGGCTGTGTTCGGTATTGTCTGTATGACATTTGTGGGATCCATGGGTGGCTCAAAAGTCATGGAAACCCATAAGGTTAACCCTAAACCAGCCTAGGGTTGAGGCAGAGCGCCTATTTCTCTTCTAAGGCGATGCATCCAAGGCACCAAGGCAAACATCTCAAAAACTGCAATTTTTTGAGCAACTACTTCAATTTTCCTTCTGCAGCTAATTACCATGCCCTTTAATTGCCATTGGACCCGCCCACATTTGCCGCTACCTCCAAAGGTGAGAAAAAACCATGACATTCTGACTCCACTACTGAAATGGCGCCTTTTGTGAACGCTTTCATGCACCCTTAGAACAATTCGCTGATTAATTCGAACGATGCGCCAGATGACATTAGCAAAGTTATTCGAACAATGAGTCTTTTTCCATGAAAGGCATGCAGCTCTCACGTCACAGGGTAGCGAGTCATGGAAATCGAGCAGAAGGAGACTGTATCAATACGCCATGAGAACGTTGATGTTAAGAGGAGTGATCACAAGGAATCAATCAATAGCCATGTTTTGCATGGGGCAATAAAAAGGTGTCCAGGCAAATTTGACAATGAAGGCTGTTATGTAGAAAAAGGTATAAAGGTAAGTTTCGATGCAAATATCTCAAAATATCCCAAAATATACCTCAAAATAAGTCCAAGAACTGCATCAGTGCTGTGCTTTCTCTAATTTTTTAAAAATTGCTATTTTATAGTCACCGTTCATTTCCTACCCTAGTCCTTGTCATTTTAAACTAAATAGTCATCTCTCCCAAGTGAAAACCCTCTTTCCCCACCATGTCTCACCTTATCCAGCCAAAATTACCACCCCCATCCCAATTTTCCATGAACACCTTCCCATTTTCCATCTAAGGAAACACTGTTTCCATGTTAGGCGTATGTTGCTGCGTCCTAGAAGCTGATTCAGCGAAAAGTGAGCATGGTAAGGGCATTGTACAACAGAAAACATCGGCGTCGAGTGAAACATAACGAAAACATGAAGAAAAATTCGTGAAAAAGCGCTCCAGAATGGCTATAGCTAGCGTTGCAAGCAGCTGAGCAATCATAGGGCGAACAACAAGCGGGCTCGGGGTGGATCGGTCGCCGGAGGGATCTGGTGGAATCAGGAAGCGCACAGAAGAGGTCACGATAATACACAGGACGATCGGATGACGATGCATTCGATCATTCGATTCGAATATTCGATTTTGAATGAGGCAAAAACTCAAATGTTCGAAAAAGAGAGAATAGTATAGCCCTGGGAAAAGGCAACTAGATCAGTGGGACTTTCTCTTTTTTGAATAGTCGAATATTCGATTCGATTCTTCAATTAACAACTGATATGACTGGTAATTATCCGGCTTTAAGTCCCCCCTGTCTACCACAAGAGATGGATTAGCAAAAAAAAAACGTTGGAAATTTGAAAAAAAAGAATGGGGCAGAAAATATTTTCTCAAATGTTGGGAACGAAAATTTAATTTAAGTTTGGATGCATCATTGAGATTACCCGGGGCAAACATCACAACGACTATGTCGATGATGAGTAAATTTGGATGGCGTTAAAACGTGTTAAAACATTTACCCTGGGTAATCTCAGTGATGCCTGCCATCCCTGCCCGGTGCGCTGCGTGCGTCCGTCCGTCAGTACAATGGTAGCGTAAACGGAGGCCAGCAGCACCATTTTCGTGGGCACTTGTGTACGGGTAGTATAAAGACTCTCTGGTGACTAAGACACCAGCGAGCGTCCGGGTTGCGTGCGTGCGTCAACTTCCGAGTCAACGTGCTTCGCTATTCTCTTTGCGTTCTTACGTATGTGGAATCCTTGCCTCTCAATAAGGAAGCATCTGATTCAAATTAACCAATAGACACCTTGTAATGCTCCTGTGGAGTGAATAATAGCTTTTTTCCTGGATCAAGCGTTGTTCGACAAAGTTTCCCTCAACGAAAACTGGTCCCCGAACTGTTAGCAAATCCAGTATTGACTCCAGCAAGCGAAATGTTCCAAAAACCAAATTAAGTGATGCAGCCAATCCGGAAATAAGGGTTCTTGACCAATGAGGGTATCAATTCTCGGGTAAGGCTTTAGGAATCATTTGAGGCTAATGTTGCATAGCTTTCATAACAATGACGGGTTAAGCAGCAGCGGGGACCAGTTCTCGCACAGGAAGTATAGCATTTGTTCTTCCACCGAGCACTAATGAAAATAGCATATTTGTCACTACTGTTCTTCCTCCGAGCACTAATAAAAATAGCATATTTGTCACTACTACATCCTTTTTGTTAGGCTTTCTATTTCCTCGGCGTTTTCTTACTGTTGATTGTTTATTTATTTTTGTTTGTCATACACACCGCTGAGGTACAATGGTTATACTTTTGCACTTCTATTTCATTATTTACAGACCAGTGGGGATAGCATAGAGTGCCATGCTAAAAATGAAATAAAATAAACTCCAAATAGAAAAAATTGCGAAAATGGTCAGAATTTGAGAGGAAGAAGAAGGAAAGGCATAGAGCTCTCAAGGGTTTTAGAAAATGAGAAAGAATACCCTGAGAAATTCTGGTAAACAACGAGATTGCTTCAGGAGAAGTGTGTTGATTGGCAGACGACAAAAAATCCAGAAATTTCTACCTAAGGAAGAGAAAAGTTCTCGTAGCTAAAAATCACCTTTGCATCAGCCTTTTTAAAACTGTTCCTAGTGAATAGACCAGCCGCACCGCGTCGTTTATACTCAGCGGTGCCCATCCGTGGTCGCTGAGGTTTCGCGATCACTGGCAGCTCAGTGGGGCTGCCTCGTACTGGAGGCACGTCGGGAAGGTTGCCCCAGAATCCTGGCGGGAGCGGGGAGCTTTCGCGTGGCGGTGGTGGAGTGGTCATCAGGGCGTTCTCCAGCACCGTAGCTGCCTCGTCAAAGTCGAAATAGCGGAATCGAACCGATTTTCTGCACGGGATCACGGAGCGCTCTCCTTGGGCGTGTAGACGCTCGAGGCGCTGCCAGGTAGCCATAGAACAGCTGTGCGGGCTCAGCAGCTCAGAATATCACTGGATGTCATGGTGTGATCCGGATCAGCAGCAGCAGGACGATGGGAATGCGGACGACAGCGACGACGGGCACGGGAACGGGACGTGGGACCGTGTCGAGATGCGATCGAGTGAGCTATGCGGAAAATCGCTGCGCGATGACGGCAGCGATCGTACGCAGCGATGACACAAAAACCATGCTGCACACACACCACCACCACCAACACCCCACCCCATCACCAGCAGCGGCTGCCTCCAGTAATCCGGTTCGCGAATCTCGACGTTTACGCCCATTAATGAGGCACACAGCCGGCTGACTGACTGCCACTCGGCCCGTAATCCATGCGCGGATACGCGATATGAGTGAGGATCATCACTAGCTGGCGCAGCGGATTGCAGTTAGAACTGGGGCCGGGATAGAACTGTTGTAGTGCCCCAAAATAGATCGCTGCTAGCGAAATCGCACAACCCGTTTTTTGAAGACACCAGTGCAATTCCAATCAGGACCAGCAAAAGACAACCCAGATCCAAAACTATTCTGACACGTCCTAACATGTGTGGCTCACCCGGTCAAAACAAAGGATCACCTCTTCTGACACGTCCTAACATGCACAACGTGCGTTTGAACAGGTCAAAACAGAGGATGACCGCTTCATACACGTCCTAACATGCATTACGTGTGTCTTAACTGGCCAAAATAGATGACGACCACTTCTGACACGTCCTATCATGTATCACTCGCGTCTCAACCGGCGAAAACAGAAAACGACCACTTCTCACACGTCCTAACATGTATCACTCGCGTCTCAACTGGCGAAAACAGAGAAAGACCGCTTCTGACACAATCTAACATGTATCGCGTACGTTTTAGCAGGTCAAAACAGGCGATGACCACTTCTGACATGTCCTAACATGCACCATATGTGCCTGAACAGGTCAAAACAAAGGATGACAGGTTCTGACACAACCTAACATGTATCGCGTCTGTTTTAACAGGTCAATGCAGAGGACGACCGCTTCGGACATGTCCTAAAATGCATAACGTGTGTCTCAACAGGTCAGAACAAGGGGTGACCTTTTAGACCTGTCAAACCGCAGTAATGCCGTGTTAGAACTTGTAAAAACTGCAACGCACCCGCGCCGCAACGGTCATGAATGCACGGATGAATGGGAATGACCGTAGATTTATCTCAAAACCAGGGCCGGGACGTAACAGAAGCTCGCGAACTATAGGCTCCACCATTAAAGAGCTCTGTCACCAAAATAAGCCCATACTTCATAATTATACCTATTTTCAGAAATAATAGTGAAATTCTAGTCAGGGCCGCCCGGAGCTGGAAATAGCCCCAAGGACATCCAAGCAAGTCATAAAATAAAAATCGTAGTTTTCTTCGAAAAACAAAATGGAAAAATCTAGAAGAAACCAGAAGAACCATATAGTAGGAGCTACCTTCACACCTACAGCGGTGCTCAAACGCAACTAACGCCCCCTCAACGCGGCTGCGCTGCAGTTCTAACACGTTCTGACATGCGTCACGTGAGCCTTAACAGGTCAGAACAGAGCTAGGACTTGTGAAAGTCCAAGTAATACGTGTTAGAACCTGTCAGAAGCGTAGCGCAACCGCGTCGCAGCAGTGTGGGTCCGGAGAAAGTGGTGCTGACGAATTTGTCAAAGGTAATGAGAAATGAGGACAGCCAGAATACTTCAAAATGTGCGAATGAGTCATTGATACCAAATTTAACGGTCAATAAATCCGCCCACAGGGACAGCGGCCATTTAGAGACTAATGACACTCATACAACACGTGCTAACCAGTAAGGTACTGAGATATAATACATAACTGGTAGAAGTCTCAAATAGAAGTAGTTCCTTTGTACCAACTCTGATTCTAGACCACTGCGCCACTTCTCCTGTGCGCTATTTACTGAAATTTCGTATAAAACAAATAAATAAATTTCAGATAAACAAAATTCAGCCAATCCTAGCCGGCCATGGGGAGTAGAAACTTAATTTGCTCCTCTCTGGATATCTCGCGCACTTGGAAATCACCAAGGTCGCCATTTCCCAGGTATCACTAAACAAAAAAAGTCTCGGGGTTCCCACAAGCACAGCGAGGGGATGTTTAACGAATGGAAAACCCGTTCTAGCGTGAACCAATCAATAATTATGATCTCAGTATCGTTACTTGACGCAGCAATACCTCGGGACTCACCATCATGTTTGTTTTAGCTGCGTTGCAAAAGGCGCAGATGGAGCCGCTGCTCTCATAAGCTTGCAAGAACAGTTGTCAGGATAAAAATGAGAGAGGATTAAGGAGAAATGGTAAAAGGAGTCGATTCCAGTTGATAAGAGACGGCTTTCCGCCCAATTTCGGAGATTCCTCAAGTTCAAATAATGATTTTTCTATCGATAAATTAAAAATTCAATTTTATTCCAAAACTTCGAGGATAATCAAAATCCACTCAGAGCAAAGCATTTACGTTGTGCCCAGAAGGAGTCGTGTACTTGCAGCAGTCTCTGGTTTTTTATTCAACTCTATATTTCAAATGTACGGGCATGCATGGGAGTTTTCAGTAGTTTGGACTCGCTCGCACGCTCCGCACCAACCGCAACGTGGCATAACTACCTGCGCATTCACATACTCCACTGATATCACTGTATCCCTCCATGATTAATCCTGGCATTTCCTGTCAATACCTGTCCGAACAGATGGTGCAAATCGAGCTAGCGCGTCCCTTTCTGTTAAAATCTTGTTTATGCATGACAATTTCTATAATTGCAGATTTACATACTTATTAAGGAACGCCTCTTCCAATTGAAGACTTTTCCTTCCCAGCAGAAAATTCCATGTAATGGAACTAATCTCGCAAGTTTTCACTTTCACAGCGTGTGGAGCCCTCGACATAGATCTTATCGTGTCCCGATTTCATAAAAGAAGATGTAATAGAGTAGAAAAATGTGTGGATTCGAGGGGATCGAAGTCTTCAGTTACATTTAATTTTAATATTTTCACACAAGTTTCAAGCCAGGAGCAGGAAAGTCCGCGAAAACTCCTGAAATTATAAAAATCCGAAGTTTTCTCACACTAGTGGCTGCTTGGATCTCTAAATTTATGGATATGGAAAGCTAGGTGGGAATGAATTTTACCAAAAAATGCCCCAGGATGATTTTCGCTAATTTTTCTATACAGGCATTGGCAGAACAAAATGTTTTGCATCCAGGACATGCATCCCAATTTGACTTCTTATGTGTACGATTTTCTCAACAGAACGAAGTAATTCTGGGGAGAAAATTCTGGAGAAATTTCCCACAAACACCCGTATTTGCAGTAATTTCACAACATCTAGCAAACTTGAATTTGTACGAAATTCTCATGGAAAAATCTTTAATTCTTGCTTAATTAACTTTGAACAGCTACAACTATATTTAATCCATCTATTGGACAATCGTCAACCTTCACTTGTAGACATATATTGTAGACATAGAAAACTTCGCTGTTCTGGACTCATTCGAACGCGCCGCATCACCGGATCGATAGAGTAAGAGAGCGGTAGAACATCGATGAAATGTGCGAATGCGCAGACAACAAGTGTGCTACGGCAAAAACAATGGCGGAAGCGGGGAAGGGGGCACAATAAGAACTTTGTATCACTATATTTTAATTGTTTGCGTTCATTACTATTTTTTGAATATTTTCTTAAATTAATTATTTAATATTATAGTTAATATATTAGTTCATTAATTTTATTTTCTATGCGGCCCCCAAAACTTCGGAGGACCCAATTTTTTCCACGCCTCACCCTCCTGCCCAGTTTCTGCGTCCACCACTGACTTGTAGAAGAATTCAGAATTCTGGACCCACTTGCACGTGCTGCACTGACGGATCGACTCTGACGCGTTCTGACATAGATCATGTCGGCCCTAACAGGTGAGAACAAACAAGACCGCCCGAGAACGGTGATGTTAATGGATTGTCCGCAAGCGCAGACAAGAGGAGTGCTACGGCGACAATGATGCGGCGCGTGCAAGTGGGTCCGGACCATTGAAGTCAAGTATGGCTGACTCTTGCGTTTTTATCCCTACACAATTTACAATTTCACTTGTATTTTCCACCCTTTTTACAAAATTTCTTGCTAAATATTCATGCAAAAAACCTCAATCTGGTAATACTTCTAGATTCTGGGAAATTTTTTGCCAGCTTTCCCCAGATCAAGCTAATCCGTCCCCTGATCCAGGCAAAGAAACCCTTGGCAGCTAGTGGATCCCAGCATGAACCGGCCTAAACCAGTCACCAACTCATCGTTTCAATAGACGGTCGCTTTTACTGCTGAGCAAGCCGTCCGGTCGCAATTAAATCCAAGCCGAGCCATCCGCTTCCGTATGGGGAAAAACTGTCAATTTCACGGCGAACAAGTCACCTTTCCGTGAACTCGCACACTTTTTCAATGACGTCATCACTCCATCCATATGCGGTTGGCAAAAAAGTGGTTTCTATGTGCTATATCCATCCAGTGGCGCTTATCCAGTTGATTCCTATGATCCGGATCCGTCACGCTATATGGGTTACGGGTGATGCAATAAGCCCCGCCCACTGGGTACTCACAACAGTAGTGCTCGGCGTGGACCCAAAAAGGGACAGATACATAGTGAGTCCAGAGACTCCCTAAACCGTAAAGCAGCTACGGGAAGGTCAGAAGCTCAAAATTCTCCACCCGACTAGAAAATTTGAAAAAAAAAGTAAAAAATTCGATCGATAAGTGCAATTCTTCTAGGAGGATTTCGATCAAATCCCAGCGCTACAGCGCCAGATCCAGGGGCGCAGATCAAGGCACTCGTCAGCTGAGCGCCGACCTGTCTCCGTTATCAAGGGCTTTGGTACACAGATTGTAATGAATTGCCACTCCAAAACAGCTTTTTCCAGCATCTTCGGCTGTTCTCGAGTATTTGCATAGATGAGGAAGGGAGTAGAAGAGTATATTCAAGTATACTTATCCATTTTGTACTTGGTACTTCTGTAAATTTTGATCCAGCCATTTTCTACCCTTCTCATCGTACAGTTTAGGATGCGTATAAGACATGCTTGGAATATTAATCTGCTTAACAATGGGTCACAGCTGCAGCACACCCCAAATATGAAAGAATTATAAAATTTCCCATTCCCTTTCGATTTTCTGGCTTGCTAATTTCTCACAGCGATCCAGCAAATTTTCGCGCTCCGCTTCCCACGTAACTTTTCAGTCAACGAAACGAAACATCTCGCGCACGTACGCCAATATTTGCAGAACAGACGTGTTGTTGGCCGATTAGGCAGGTTCAAAGAGCGGAACTAAACTCGGAAGAGCACAGGTAAACGCAGCGGCAGCGCATCAGGTTTTGTTCATTGGAACAAAAGTGGGATTGGATCTGTTTCTTCTAGCAAAAACAAGGTTTCGAGAAGGTCAGATTGACAAGGAGCGAAGGTGCTGTGTAGGAAACAAAAGTCGAAAGTTAATAGAGCATAGAAATCTCAGAAGTAGGGACAAATATGTAGAGTTGGGAAATACGGTCACGTTTGCACTAGCTATTGTACCAACCTTGGGAAACCTATTGCAACTAAATAGAATTAATTTTGGGTTCGAAAATTGGAACTGAACAAATTCTAGGTCCCAGACAGTTGATGCCTTGATAAGAATTTTAGTGCCTTAACAATACTAATTCACAAGAAAAGTCCATCCACACTCTAAGAAACATGGCAAACGACCCCATTCCCAAACCATTAAAGGGCAAAAAAGCTTCAAGAGGCTCCCTAAGGCTGATCTAGCGGACATGTAGGGATTTCATTGGGCAATTCTTTTAAAAATAATTACTAAAAAATAGTTTGGTGATCGAATAATGTATTAGATGCGCTACAGGTTCGTTTTATTCGGTTTTGAAAAAAAAATGTCGAAATAGAAATGTTGAAAAAAAGAGCCGCACACACTTGGGTGAAAAAAGAGCTGCAAAGCTTTACGTCTTTTGGAATAATCGATTTTTCGAATTCATCTTTCAATTTTCGGTCAAATCAATTAAGTTTATTTGATTTTCATTCGACCATACTTTATCCCTCGAAAAGAAGAAAAGCAGCGAGAATCAGGCAGAGGCCTATCGAAGGTTTCCATGTAGCCAGAGGGTTTTAAGGACCTCCTAGATCACTATAATGCTTCTGATCTACTTCTATCCACTACAACAGTCCAGTGCTTCGGAAGAAACAAGGAAAGCTGAGGTAAGAAAGTTTGCTGATGAATTCTTGCAGGAAACAACATGGAAAATGGAGAGCCGGAGAGAAGAGAAAGAAAAAAGGAGTTGAAGAGGGAAAGTCCTGGGGTTTCTAGGGAATTCTGGCGAAGAGCAGAAATAGTTTCATTACCTCGCAAACGGCTTACAGAAGACTCAGAAGACTGTAAGACAGTAACAGTAGAACAGTAAGGGGTTTTGGTTGAAGGACCTCCCACTCCATAAAAAGTAACCTACTTTACTACTGCGATAAGCAAACTGGAAGGGATCGTGAAAATTCAGCAAATTGCCGTCGGTCGGCCTAATTTCATACATCTTAATCATCTTCTTCTACTGAGACGTGGGCAGGAAATTTAGAATTCTGCAAAAATTTTCTCCAAAAAAGGGAAATGTGTAAGGACACCAAATGAGACCTACAGTAGGAAAATAGAGGAAACCAGAAACCACTTACCCCAATATGTATCCTCAAAACGCTCAGATATCGCTGCGAAAACGGACAGGTAGGATTCGAGCACATTACTGGTGCCCCAGGGCTCAGCGGGGCCTCTTCGGGGTGATTTTGCGACATTTGCGCAATCTGTTGCGTTACAGTAACCGCTACAGTAACAGATACCGTAGTGAGTATGGAAGTCTAGTGAATATGTAGGGTATCGTCTGGTACTGGTTATACGCAATAGCAGACTTGCGACCCAGCAACAGCTGAGATGTTTGCCCGGTTAGGCTCCGCCCCCGGGGGGCTTGCGCACTCACCCCGGCAAACTCACACAAAACTCACAAACACACACACAGGCACACTAGGCAAATAGCTGCGGAAAAATCATCCAACTTTCATGATCTTGCGCTTAATCGGCAAATAGTTCGGCTTAGATAGCTTCAAGAACCAGGACAACTGTCACAAACCCTATCCCAGCTACATAACTCTCAACGACTATCCGAACGGCTACTATACGTAGGTCCTGTTCTGAATGGCATTTCAAGTGTTTAGTATAGCCGGCTGAGGACGAGTTCTTTACGCGCGCGCAGGGAGACGAGTGGACACCACTGAGGTGACCGCACACGTGCGTGCGTGCGTGCGGCGTGCGAGTGACGTGCGTGCGACTTACCTTCTCCTGGAAGAACTTCAGAATACTGGCGAATTTCGCAGCAGTACAGCGTCCGTAGCGGCTCATCGTGCCTATTGTGTGTCGGCTGTGGTTGTGAATGAGTCCGCGCGCGTCGGCTGCTGTGCCGGCATTCGTACAAGCATTATTAATACGACGCGAAAGAAACGCGGAAGCTCTATAGTATAGCGCAGTGAAAACATAAGTGAAGCATATCGTACGATTCTGCGACATTTCAGTGAGAAAAAAGTAACAGTTGTTCGTTTCTAGCGGCTTCTCCGTAGAATAACACCACATTCTTTCCACATTTTTATTAGTAAAACCTACGACAGTTTGCGCCGATGGCGGTGGCCTTTCCGCGGCCTCAGAAAGCACGCGACGCGACCGCGCCGCTCGAGCTGGAATCCTTTCCTGGACAACAAACTATTGGGTTTTCTTGATAGTTGGGTAGTTTTCTTATTAGTTAACATCAAATGTGACGAACAACTATCAAGAAAGCCCAGATAGCCAATGCGACGCCAATGCCATCATAGGCGGCGCGGTCGCGTCGCGTGCTTTTTGAAGCTGCGGAAAGGCAACCGCCATCGCCACTCACTGTACATTCCATTTCAAAAACAACACTGATTGAGTAGTTGTGCGTAGAATCTGCATTGCTCGCCTCCCTCTCAAAAAACCGCACTATTTCTCGCGTTCTCTGTTTCTTTAACATTTACAGCAATGCTCCGCGGAGAAACACACTGTAACAGCACTCCCTAGACATTTCCCTACTCCTCTATTCTGGGCAATATTTCCCACTAGACCTACTTTGCTTACGAGAACTGGTCCCTAAGCAACCTGGGCAGTTCCATACTAGCCCAAAAGCCGCCTATTGGTGAACGTCTGGTGTTCCAGAAAATAGCAAAAACAAAGGAAATTGTGGTATTTTGTACTGAAAGGAATCCTAGGTGTCAAACCGCGCCCCAGGCTATGGGGACCAGTTCTCGCTGTTCATTCACTTACTCCTACACGTTACCAGTCCTCTTTTCCTGGACACTTTATTTCTGCGTATTTATACTTCATGAGGTCTCAATTCCCCATAATACCATCTGTGTTACTAATTTGATTTTTTGACACGGAACGATGAGCGAGAACTGGTCCCTGGCGACTTGCAAGATTTAGACTTCTCCGAAATTGTTCCCAACAAAACAGGTGATCTTAGAAAGCAGCTAAACTAAGCTACAACATGAAGTGCAGGAATATTTTTATTGCGGAGAAGTGGTCTGCTGAATAGTAAGGTGAAAAAATGCAGTTTTTAGCTGTGGGGACCAGTTCTCGCCATCACCATACAAAAATAAACATGTTGGAAAAGCGCTAACAACAAAAAAGACTACACAAAAATTAATTTCATGAAAAACTCTACCCATCAGGATGGTGGCTATATGGATGAGGACCAGTTCTCGCTCAAATTTGCAACGGGAACCAGTTCTCGCATTCGAAATTATCTAATTTATTCAATGTTTCTGTATATTACCAGCACTCTACGTTGCGTTCTCCCTTTTAACTCTAATAATGCTTCCTTATAAACACAGATTTTGTTCTAATTCTCTCAGTTTTCCCCGCCTTTTTCCACTTTCTCTCTCACTCTCTCCTTTTTTCACGCTCTCTTCTGGCGAACAACACCAATGCACATGTTCTTCAAACTGAACCCGCCACCAACCAAACAACTGCAGTTTCCCAGATCTTCCAGCCGAAAAGACGCGAAACTGCACAAAACCACGACCGTCTCGTCGTTGTTTACGCTAAATTCCCCAACAGTAGAGGGCATCAACGATCGTCAATGCAAATATTTGCAACCTCAACTGCAACGAATTCAGCCACCCAGGCAAAGAGAATGAAAAAGAGGAAAAAACTCGTTCAGAAATCTGAAAAATCTCTACATAAAAAACAATTTGGCTCGATTCCAGAATAGTGCTGACCTTCTGAGGGTGGGAGGAGGGGGGGGGGTCAGGTGTAGTGTGTTCTAGTGCTACACACACACACCCAAAAATATTCCGGAAAAAGCCCTGGATGGCGGAAATAGATGTGTGTGTTAGGGGTGAGAAGTAGTAGATAAACCCCTCAAATCGGGGAAATCCAGAAATTTCCACCTAGGAAAGGAAAAAAACTGCGTCAAATAATTACACGACGAGTGAGTGAACACGGGTCTAATTTTTCATTTTTTTTCACTTTTTTCATACCCATATATGCATAGGAAGCTATGCAGAAGGAGAGGTGGAGGAAGAGAAAAAGAGAGCGGAGAGAAAGAGGAATAGGAAAAAGAGAGTGGAGAGAGACGGAGGAATAGGAAAAAAGAGACATTGCTCCGTTTTCTTTCTTTCTAGACGACAAGAAAATGAAAATTAGAAACTGTACACTGTACCAAATTCACACCAGCTAAAAATTGCCGCTTACCCTCTGAGCTCTTCACTTCTTAGGACAGCAATAAATATATGAAAATATAATATATAGACAAAGAGGAAGAGAAGAACAAAGTGAGAAAAGAAGAGATAGAGGCGGAACAAAAGAAAGAGGGATCCAAAGTACGTGATGCACCTATTGGAAGGAAAGAAAGTTCGAATGTTGAAGCTTCAAAGGATGAAAAAGAAAAAAGAGGAAAAGAAGTAGTGGAGAAAAATGATGGAGAGAAAGAGGAGTTGTGGAATATTCCTTGCTAACTTGTACGGAGTAGTACTCATAATAATAGAGGTAAGTTACGAAGGGCACATGGAAAATACCGCAGGCAAAAAAATCTGACCTGAGGTAAGGTAGCCTTCCACCCTTCTAGATCCAGAAACAACCATAGGTACAATCCATGCTTGTATAATAGCACGGAAATAATAAAAATATCAGGTAATGATAGAAGAAATAATTTTTCTCAAAAATAATAGAGAAAATATCCCTGGAAAGTCACCTACAAAGCTACTCGGAAACAATAGCATTGCTAATCCCTTTGCACGCTCTATCAGCTACATGTTATGTGCATTATATGGCAAAGTGCCAACTAAGAAAGTAACTCTAACCCCTTCAAATCCTCCAAAAGCCATTGAAAAATCCGACAGCTGGGAGCGTGGATATTTACAAGAAGCCATAAAACCACGCTGACCTACTGGACGCGCCTCTTGGAACGCTGTACGGCACGGGCGATGTGATAAAGGTGCGTCCGCGCCGCGTAACGGATATGATATAATAATGGTGTTTATCGAAAGTGCATTTGACCCAATTCAAGAGTGACCGCCGCGCCAGATGGAGGAGCGAATTTCAGTGCAGCGATCAATTTATCACTCAACGCCAGACGGCACTAGGTCCCAGTGATCCAATTTAGGAGGTGGCCGCTAGGAAAAGGAAATGAACGGCGGCAGGAAATTTTGAAAGAAAATCTATTTTTCATGCAAATGAAGCAAATTGCCACATAAATAAT
Organism: Ancylostoma ceylanicum; assembly: GCA_000688135.1. Lineage (NCBI taxonomy): Eukaryota > Metazoa > Nematoda > Chromadorea > Rhabditida > Ancylostomatidae > Ancylostoma > Ancylostoma ceylanicum. Next base: position 384,884 of record JARK01001477.1, read on the forward strand.
GCAAAACTGGTCACTGGGGAACAAAAACACAAAAAGAAGAACTTTGAAAGGGCTTAATTTCAATCTCTTGGCTATCACGGAACATTAGTTCTGAAGATTCTATAGAGCTGCCGACAGACTTTGAACTAAGAAATGCAAAACAAAGTGAGGAAAGGAAATGAGAAAAATCATTATTTCCAAGACACTTGCTGATGCAGTGCGTTTCATAGTTGTAAAATCACCTCCAAATTCGGAATTACAAGTGATCAATGTTTTCAAAGAGTTTTCCTATTCTTTTTCACAGATTTTCATTCCTATAGTTACCTAAATTTTCATAGATTTTATAACTGTAACAGGCAAAATTTATGGGTAAGCAAGCATTTCTGCCTATCCTTCCAAATCTTCAGCAAATTCACTCAAACCACTACGCCACTTGTCGGAAACAGTTAAAGACCAGAACAAAAAGTAGCTGGTATTTCAGAGGGATACATCCTCACAAAGAAAGATATATCAAGCCATACAATTTTGAAATTTGGAAGGAAAATCGACGGAAATTATTCATCCATGACATGAACATGGGCAGCCCTGATTGGAAGAAAGACAGAAAAGGAACCCCTCCAGTCGAAAAAAAAAACACAGAGAGAATTTTTTTAAGAAAGATAGGCTCAGACCCAACGTAAAACTGTGATTTCCGAGAAACTGGAAAAGATAGCAATCAAACTAATGGTGAAAAGAAGTTTAGTTAGACGCATTCCCTAAAACTAGTAAAATTCTCGTAAATTTAACGCATAACTCTGAAATTTTTCAGAAGAAAAGTGCACGATCAGGGGCGAAACCTACACCTGGAGATGCTCCATAGTTCTGAACTCCTTCGTGAAACCCAAGAAGAACTCCAACCGACAATATTCTTTTGTGTTAGCGAATTTAAGTAAGGCATGTTGGAGTGATTCACGAGGCAAATGAAAGAGAAAAAAACCATGAGAGGAGGACGAGGACTGGAGCCGGTTCGCGAGATATGCTATGGTTGACCCATTTTCAACTAATTAACTATTATAAGTAGTACTATTGGCTTCGGAAAAAAACTGGTTTTTGAAGTGAATTCCTGAAGAAGTGAGAAGTCGCAGAAAATTGTGGAACATCGCTCAAAAAAAGTCTTGAAAAATTCCTCCACTAATAAGCAGAATAAATTAATAAGAAATAAAACGGATGCGGAAAAATGAAATCTAAAATCCCGCCAAATGTGAAAATGAACGCTAAAAGTGCCCGTAGAACGGAAAGCGTCGAAAGGAAAACGAAAAATCCCACACAACCCTGACCGACAGTCATTTTGCTGCACCTGACAATAGCTATTGAAGGAGGGGCGCCCAAGGGGAAAAGAAAACACTTTTCAGGCAAGAATTTTCCTATCCCAGTAAGGGCGGACATCTTTTTCCATAGCCACTCCCCGACTCCTTAGGACTAAGGGAAGAAAGCCACTTAATATTCCTTGGAGTCCTTATATGGAACAATGTCAGGTTTGCAAGCCAGCAGCAGGGTGCCCTTAAATGAATGCGGAAGGCTGGGACAAGTGCTTTTAGCAGAGTTAAGAGCCCTTTGAACGATTCTTTTGTCCGTTTTTCACGAAATCGCTCTGTGATTGGCCGCTCCTACCGAGTGGGCGTGGTCAGCCAATTGTAGATGAACTAATGAATGAATAATGAAATGAGCTGAATTGAGACAAGATAGACATGATAGAACCCATGCAAAATAGCATTACTCCGACAGTTCACAGAGAACAGCAATTTTCTCCCCCCTGATTGGCCGTTCCTCCCATGTGGGCGTGGCCAGCCAATTACAAATGAGCCGCAGTCAGAACAAATCCCCAGCACACCTTATGACTTCGTCCATAATTCGGGAGACTGTGGTAGTCCTTAGCCATTGGTCGGTAGTCCCTGGCGGGATTTGGCGACTCCATCGTTGACTGCTTCGACGCTTTCGTTTTCCGTTTCCGTCTCCATGTGTCCAAATCCTCTTGCCATGATTCGTCATGGTCAAACTGGAACCAGTAAAAATTTGGAAAAACATTTCCAAATAGGGCTAACACCTCAAACCACTCACTCCTTGCTGTACTAGCTTCGCTCTTTCTCTCTTCTGTTGTTCAGTTATACTGAGCAGTTGCCGGGCATTTTCTGCCAACGACAATCCACTCGTTGAAACAAACTGTAGTGGATCATGTGCGGCCTGAATAATTTTTTTCAGGATCATAGAGAACTGTCACAAAACAAAGCTACCTGTCCTGGCCCTCTAACTGTTTGTAACTGCAACGTGTTGACGGATGTGGCACTGAAAAAAATTAAATTTCTTAGGAGAAATTTAGCATTCAAAAATCAAAATGGAATCGGTTGCTGCCAGAAGTGTGGTAATATTGATTCATGGGGCTAGGATATGACATCGGAATACTGTGAAGACTTCAACAGGAATGAATGGATGAATGAATGAATGAATGAGTGAATGAATGAATGAATGAATGAATGAATGAATGAATGAATGAATGAATGAATG
>JARK01001477.1:400208-414151 GCA_000688135.1 Ancylostoma ceylanicum
GAATGAATGAATGAATGAATGGATGAATGAATGAATGAATGAATGAATGAATGAATGAATGAATGAATTGAATGAATAATGAATTAATGAATGAATGATTGAATGAATGAATGAATGAATGAATGAATGAGGGAATGAATGAATGAGGGAATGAATGAATGAGGGAATGAATGAATGAGGGAATGAATGAATGAGGGAATGAATGAATGAATGAATGGATGAATGAATGAATGAATGAATGAATGAATGAATGAGGGAATGAATGAATGAATGAATGAATGGATGAATGAATGAATGAATGAATTAATGAATGAATGATTGAATGAATGAATGAATGAATGAATGAATGAATGAATGAATGAGTGAGTGAATGAACTATGATGTCACCGACCAAAAAAGAAGAAAAAAATGAAAACTTTGAAAAAAGTAGGAGAGATGAAAATGAAAACAAGAAAATAATAAGCACTGAAAGGACAAAAACAGGGGAAATAATCACTGAATGGGCAAAGTTTTCCATAAATTTTCCTACTGAACGGATGTGCACACAAACGATTAGCGAATACTACTTGGTCCGGATTTTTTTGGCAACTAATTTTCAGAGATCCAGCTGAAATTTCAAAATTTTGGGAAACTGGAAATCTACAACTGCTTTAACACTGTCTCACATGTGCTATGAGGTGATCATCAACAAAAATAGTATAAAAATGAAACAAAAACGTAAATTCTCTGAAGAATGCTGACCAGTGTGTCAGAAAATTTTGAAAAGACTTAAATACGTGCTGAAACAAAGAACACAATAACTCCTTCCTACGCAAGGATTCCGTCATTCCCTGGGAAACCACAAGACAACCACCCCTACCATAAATGACTAATTATCAATGCAGATAGATGCATTGAAAGTGACGCCACCTTCAGAAGACGTCTTCGTCAGCCGTAGGAACAAGAATACAGTAAGAATTGCCAGACAAGGAGATGACTGAGCGCTTGTGATGTTGAACATCACAGCTGTAAGCCCAACAAGCCACGGGGCACGTTGAAAAAGTGCGAATTGATCGGCACATTCATGCCACGTTCTATTCAATGAAAACGCGATCGTATCATAGTCAAAATGAAATACACGATGGCCAATAGACAATTTCACTTGTTTAGGTAATCAATATGCATCTTAATAATGGGAATGGAATTTCTAGCTAGGTGAGAGGTCAGAGATGTTGACAACACAGCGCGCACCTATCTCTTCAGAGATATCTATATCGTCGCTGGCACGGTGCCGAGGCCACGCCCACAAATTCACGTCAACATGCTGGAAACGCTGCAAGCGTTGCGATCTGTCGTGATTCTTAACACAGCAGCTCCCCATAAAATGCTGGGACGAGTTTTCCGGGCAATCCAGCTTAGAAAGGAGTTTGAATTCCTGAGGTGATACGGCACAAAGCATTTTAAATGGCGGAAAAATCCCTGCGCGGGGATTTGTACTAGGCCCCGCCCACCGCAACTGCGGCATGATCACTAGGACATAAAGAGAAGACAAATTGCGAAATTTCACTCCAGTGATTGGGAAGTCGGAAAAAAAGAGAAAAAAAATTAAAACTATGAGCAGTACTCTTACTGCAAAAGTGACATATTCTACCGGCAAAAACTGGTTTCCCCTGCGTCTCTAACTCTGCGTCTCTACCCCTGTCTCGCTCCGTCGTTTGAGTATAACCTCACTCTGCTTCTCTACCCTCCCGGAGCAAATTTTTAGAAGATGCAATATCATTCGCAAGAAAGGGAGCCTTTTTGTGGGTGGACTTAAGAATTTTTTAAAAAATTGTAAGAATTTCAATTTTTAACTGAAGAAATTTTTAATTTTTTTCTAAAACACACCAAAATTTTGTGGTGGCTTAGTTCCCATTTGATAACTTTGTTTTCATTATATATTTTATTTCTTATGTTTAATTCTACGCCTGAAAACTACTTTGTTGTTCAAACACTAAGATAATTTTTAACAACTTTATTTCGGGAATTTGGGATATTCGGGTCCTATTTTTTGCAATGACCCTCTCTTTCCCCGCAAACTAGTGAAATCCAGAAAATCTATGTCCTTCTCGTTTTCCCATTCTGACAGCCGGGTATAGCGAGCCCAAGGAAAGTACTATCCTTCTCCGAACACTTGTTGCACGCCTGATACGCTCTGCTGCGGCCCTAGTTATAGGCGGTTTCAGCGAAGTGGACCCGCTCGCCTGCTACGCACCCTGCTTGAGACGTGGCACTCTGATTGTCTGCGTATCCACAAGTACGCTGAGATCGCGTTTTTCGCATTTCACATTTGATCCTGCCGCTTCCTGTTCGTACTTGTTTAAACAGGTGAGGCGGCGCGCGAACGGATCTACTTTATTGGGCTCCCCAATTTTTTAAAAATATATGCGCATAAAATTACAGTGAGCCCTTTTTGAATTCTTCGAATATTCATTTGGTTGAGCTAAATTTTGTCCAATGTCACAACCGTGCACCGTTTCGGCGTAATGTACCGCCCGTTTGGCACTACAGCCAGCCCATTTCTAGTGTCAAATACATAGCGCCAATGATGTAACACATGTCCAAGCCCTATTAGCCATTTCTGGCTAAACATAGGCATTTATTTCCTATCACGGGGCGTTTTTACCTGCGTGTAATATGGGCCATTTGCTTCGGTCGACACATTCGCACGAACACCGTTGACAGCCTGATTGATAACGACGAGATAGAGCTGTCGCCGGCGGAACACAATAGCAGCGGAACCAGAACAGAGAAACGCGGAAACTCGTCCAGCAGACATGTTCCTGGTAACATCGTCCTTGGAAAATCTGTGGACAATTCCTCAAAAAACGGAAAACTTTCACTGAAGGACGGAGGAATACATTCAGATCTACAGGAGGCTTCAGTAATCGAGACCCTCTCGAACGCGTTGCACCACACACAAAGTGGCGCTCTGATTCTCTGCGCATCCACGTATTTCATGGATATCATCGCTCACATTCATGTTGCTTCCTGTTCTAGCCTGTCCAAATAGGTTAGAAGGCTCACATTCTCTTCCGATCATGTTGTTCCCTGTTCTAACCTGTCCAAACAGGTAACGAGGGGAGCCCGACCGCTCATCTTGACCGCTCTGGTAGCCCATAAGGTAGGTCTCGCTGACCACAGTTCATGATGCCATGGTTTGGACGAGTTTTCCCTCATTGGAAAATTACCCACTGCAGCTAGGACTAGTCTGTAGTTGCAAAAATTCGACAAAAATCCCCAATAAACAGAGAACTGGACGAGATTTACACAGCACTTCCGATCAGCTGACCAGGAGAGGCGACTCAAAAAATTTTCCTTCTGCATGGTAGCTCTTCATAGAGTGGACGAGACTTCTTCTTTTGTCGCTCGGTGGCGCTGTTACTATAAACACGAGGTGTTTTCATGCTCTGTGGAAAGAACTGGACGAGTTTTACCTGCCAGGACGAACTGACCAGTTGGATATCGTTAACCACTCGCCAGACTGTGGAGAACATAAAAAAGAGAGTGCTAGCGCAACATTTTGAACAGGTTATAGGTTATGATATGTTCCATCCGCTATGATAGTTGGAGAGATATTAGAGAAATTAAGAATGCGAGAAAATATGTGATATTCGGGGAGAGCCAGGCAAATAAGGTAGGCAGTAGGCATAAATGCTCGACTATCGTCGTTTTTGAAAAGACTTTAGGACTTGGTGATAAGAAAATTTAAGGATAAGGATCCTGTACGAGTTAGCTCGGAATAAGAATGGACAGTGGACGAGTTAATACGCCCGAAGATCAAATTTTGTCATCATTTCTCTGACTGGCAAGAAGTGAGGCAAACCAGTAACAAAACCAGAACTACGCACACGATTGGCTCTGATCTACTGTAGGTCCCAAATGGAAAGTGGACCTGGAGGTGGATGCATCATAGAGATTACCCAGGGTAAACACGTTGGCGCGTTGTTGACGGTGGGTAGATTTGCGTGGCCTCCACACGTTTACCCTGGGTAACCTCATGGGATTATGCACAGGCCCAAGCATGCCTAAGAGAGCACGTTCTTGGTAATCCCGGGCAGTTGAGCAGATAAGAGAATTAGTACCCTGATGAATAACGGAGCGCAGAAAGCGCGGGTATGGCCGACGAGCCGCTGCCGCTCGCGGATCGGACACGAGTCAAGGAATCAAGCAAAAGTGGGCGGACGAGCCGTCGGGCGCCATGTTGACTGTGAGCATTAGTCAGCGTTTAAACGACCATTCGGTAAGGGTTGGAAGAATCAAAGAGTAAACCTTCTCGAAAGAAAATTTTACCAACAAAAACAACCGCCACCAGGTGTTGGTCGTTGCTCTCGAACCACTTGTCAGAAGAAACGCGACTGCTGGATCGCTACTAGCCGAACGAGAAGTTGGTTAGTCAGCCGACGGGCTTGTCTATGGCTTTGGAGGAAAGTATTTATTCATTCATTCATTCATTCATTCATTCATTCATTCATTCATTCATTCACTCATTCGCTCCATTCATTCATTCATTCACTCATTCATTCATTCATTCATTCATTCATTCATTCATTCATTCATTCATTCGCTCCATTCATTCATTCATTCATTAGAGCTTTCAACTTGGAAATTCCGATAAAATTCAGTACTAGCATTTTGTGTGTGAACAAAAATACTGAGCAAAAACTAGGCTATTGTTTCGTTTGCAGCGAAAAATTGCAATGAACTGGAAAGAGCTACTTTTTCGCAGTCAAATCCTATCCTATACATAGGATTGAATGTTAGAAACACCAACAGGACATTGCGACGATGACGAAAACTGATCTCCACAACAACGACTAACGAGAAGTCAACGGTGTTGCGAATTTACGAAGAGGTTCAAATGAAGTAAAAGCTCCAAATAACATGTAGCTCTGAAATGAATGATCCGCTATTTCTCAGAAGGAACCCAATTTCTGTGTGAACAAAATTCAAAAATAACAGCGGCTCTCCTTGGATTTTCGAAATGGGCGGGGTCCATCTCGCTGTGGGAGTGGTCTAACCCTCATTGAGTGAGACAGACAACCTTTTCGATGCGGTCAGGATCCAATTAGAGAGGTCGAAATTTCCAAGCCCCCCTTGAACAAAGAGCCTCGCATCACTGTTTGACATTATTTATGGAAAAGAAAATTTGTATATTTTTTGCAGGTGAACCCAATAGAGGCGTCCGGAGATTGTAGGCTAATTCTCGCCCAAAGTGAACGATTTGGTCATCGATATTTATTGCTTATTGATATTGATTTTATTAATTTTTCGCAATTCCTGCTTAAGGTTAGATAAGGACATGTCCATTAGAGTTCACCACGAATGAGACAAGCATTTTGCCCGAATATATCAACTTATTGACCTTACCAATTTTTCCGCGTATAGCGGAAAGAAAGACCACCGAAATTATCCAACTAATTTAATTTAATAGACTTTGTTAGACTGATCACCGGAAAGATGCAGTTTCCGCATTCCTATCGTTTTACCAGCCAATTATCATAAAAATCGCCGGCCGCAGCCCGGCGAATTACTCGTAAACTTATCTGCCGTAAAAATCAAGCAATTTTGTTTTTATGGCAGGAAAAAGTTGTGCACTTTCTGCACGAGTAAATTCCTAGGTGACCTTCGAAAAGGGCCCTTAATAGAGTGTATGCGTTGGAATTTGTTGATTCTGGAAGTAGCGCCGGTAACCCGATACTTTTTTTTCTAACAAAACTGATTCATATGTTCCTCTAGTTTTATTCCAGATTAGTCAGCAATTTCCTAAGAATCGCGCCCACACACAATAGGTGAATCAAATGAAGGCAGGATGAGCAAGGAGCCAAAGAAGAGAGGCATTGCAGTGGGCGACGAGCCCGTCTGAATCCAATATTTCCAATACTAGTAGTAGGGGGTGAAAATTTCATCAAAAAAAAACTTAGCTCATTCTGGATAAAATTGCAACCAAAGGCTACTTCCTGGATTTAATTTTTCCTTTACGAGGTCCTTTAGGTCTTCTCCTCAAAGTCCCTCCTGATCGATTCCGGCATATTTACGTATGTCACGTGACAATAGATTAAATAATTCACTGAACACATAAATAAATAGCTAAATCTTTGTTGATAATTTCTTTTAGTCGTATTTCTCGATTCTTGTCTTGAATTAATCCATAACAAAAGGAACTGCCGCACAAGATTTATGTTCTGCTGAGAAACAGACATTTCTAACAGGAAATTTTCTCAAAAAATCACTCATAAGATATAAACAAACTTATAATGGTGAAAACATGGAAATTGCTAACCTTTCACGCACAAAGGCCCACCAGACGCACCGCCATCGCCGCCGCGAGCGTTTGCGTGCGGATAAGTTTGCGTTTGTCTCTCCTCTTTAACCCTTACTGAAACGGTTACGTGTGCCTCTTATCAGTGGTGCCGCGACGCAACCGCACCGCAGCCGCTCGCGGCGGCAGCGGTCCTGGGCGAAATTGGGCCAAAGCCCTGATTTAAAAACCAACACTTTTTCGAGCTAGTGAACCTAGATTTTGCATTTCATGGATCTTCTTCGGGCAGAAGGTGACACGATGCCACCGCTCCTGCGAGCGGTTGCGACGCGGCTGCAGCGCGGCTGCACTGACTCATCTACAGTGCATAGAGATTGAACGATCGGTACCAAGGAGTTGCTTTGTCATAATTGGTGCACCCCATGTACGGAGAATAAGCTAACAAATAGATAAATATATAAATGATCTTCAATTTCATGCAATCCTATCGTGGTCTATCTAGAAGCACAATGTGAAGGCCGTAAAATTTTATTCCAGTTAAGTATCTACGACAAAAATTCTTTAGAAAATCTAACTTTGATAAGGCAGATGAGCAATTTTGTGCTTTCTGTACTATTTCCTTAAAAAATCAAGTATTATTTCTGTATTATCATATTTACTGATATATTTTTATTTTTTAATACCCAGAGTCACATTGGGACCATAAACAGGCAAAGAAAGAGAACGCCAATCTATAATCTAATGCGAGGAAAACTTTGAATTCCATTTAATAAGCTTATTAGAATCGCAGCACTTACAAGAAAACGTTATCAATCCACCATTCCCTTCGAGAAATGTCACGATTTCCATGAAAACTGCTTACTTCTGCGTAGGTGACGTTTCCAAGATAAGCTAATCCTCAGCCGTTTCAGTGGCTCTTCGAATGTTCCAGAAATAGCGTTGTCATGAATTATTGGTTTTCTAAACTAGGACACGTAATCAGAAGCGCTCCCTAATTCTCAGCAGGCAAAACACCAAAAGAAGAGAGGTTTTTTGCAGAACTTAACACAGAGGGGAGAACTCATGTATTAGTTCACTTTTTTCATTTCTTGCCCAATCCCCATGGATTCGACCTTAACAGTCTCATGAATCGACATCTACGGGAGACACCAGCAATCGAGGCCCACAGCACGCGCTGCACCACACTGCGTGGCACTCTGATTAACTAGGCCTCCACACTGAGCATTGTCATCAACGCCTCATTCTCGTTAGAACCTCTATCTTCCTGTCTGAACCTGTCTAAACAGGTGATGAGGAGCATGCGAGCGGGTCTGACTTCTACCAACAGAGTTTTTGAGATGGTGATGAACAATCGTCGAGCCACCAAGTCTGCCTCTGCATACCGATGTCAAAACTATAAACGATAAGAGATAACGAGAAGAAAGGACACTAGTGATGAGTCAAGAATCCATCAGACAATGGACTAGTTAAGGGGCGAGTTATTGAGCTGCAATAATATCTGAGGACCACTTAAGGTTGCATACCTTTCAAATATACTCCTGGACATCAGGAAACAGACCAAGCATGATCAAGTGTGATGCCCTGCTGACTGCCCCGTGAAAAATGTAACAAAAAGTATAAAAAATTGAAAATGAATGAATGAATGAAAAAAATGTAATGAATCAAAAGTCAATGTTGGCAATGTTAAATGTATGTCCTGTAATAAAAGTTAATAATAAACAGATAAATAATATAAACAAGTACAGTGAAATCCAAACGGCCACAGACAAGAGCCGGGACCTCGGCGCTGTTTTCCTCAGTGTCCCTGCCTAAGAGGCCCGCTGCCTTGGTGCAGCAGACAACCAGAGAACCCGCGCCGCGGTACCGGCCCTTGTCTACGGCCGTCTGGAGTTCACCGTAAATCATAGACGTGGCTGTGCTTTCCGCGTTGGTAGTCCATTAGTGGGACCATTTTCGTTGATCTAACAGTAATTTCTACTATACGACCTTACTGACCAGTTTACACGTAGCAAAGCGATGGGAGGCTATACATAGAATGAAAATTGCCAGGATAGATTGGCCAATAGAATCTTTTCCACGATTTTTTACCTCAACAAGATGGAATTGACCTGAGACATGTAGGAAAATCCAGTGGAGCCAACTTTGGAGCAGACACGTCTGCTCCTGTTTAGACAGGTTAAGACAGGAAGCAGTTCCTGTTTAGACAGGTTAAAACAGGAAGCAGACGGTCCGAGGGAGAATGAGAACGGTGAGAAATGTGTGGATGCGCAGACAGCGGTAGTGCCGCGTTGCATGTGTAGCAGCGGCGCGTGCGGGTGGGTCCAGACTAATGAAATCTCTCGTAAATTCCTACACTAACTGTTCCTGCCCCAAATCAACAAGGTGTTCTCTAGTGGTTATTTGTTGTGAAATCACTCTGCACCTTATTACTTCACAAGTCGCAAAAATAATCCAACCTAAGTAGACATTCCTAGAATATCTCCCCACAAGGGAAAACACGTTCTTTGTACCTTATTCTTTGAATCAATCAGGCATTTGAGACATTCGCTTGGAAATACCAGAGGTTTGTTGGCGACTGTGTACAGATAATGAAACATTCCCAGCAAGCGAACACTCTTTCGTCTGATAACGACACATTCCATTGACAACTGCTGAGAAATTCCTGATAATGGCGGTAATGAACTGGGGAAACTCCCGGAATTTACAGCTCTTTCTTTACGCGGAGGTTGCTCTCCACAAAATCAACGCGACTGCGCATTTTCTCGAAAAAATGAGGATCCGACATCAAGCGCTCGTCGCTCATTCACAGCACGACTTCTTTGTAGTACTGTGGGCGGTGTTGACATAGGAATAAAGCGCATCAATCATTTCTTCTGTATCGCAAGCGCCTTATTTCACCCACATAGATAACCTTTCATTTTTATGCCGATGGAAATGCCATGCATTTCAAAAGAACAACAAACAACGAATAACGACGCGGGGAGAGCTGGGTTCAAGGCATACTTCTACTTGTACAATATGTGGGGGGGGGGGAGGAAATTACTCTGAGGCTTTTTTTCAGTGCTAATCAACAAGGAAATTTCCAACTCTGCAGCTTGATATTTCAAAAAAAAAATGACTCCAGACTAACGCAAATACTCACCCTATAGAAAGAAAAAAATAGGAAAAATTACATGACATTTTCCAGAAATTGTAAGAACAAAGTTCCTAAGAAGCTAGTGAACCTGCACCGGTTATACTAGCTTTCCAGTGAATTAAATTTCATATTTTTCGCGCTGAAAAATTTTGTTACTGAAGAGATTTCCAACTCTGCAGCTTTTCCAACAGACAAAGGATTGGTCGTGACGCGCCGCGCCACCTACGCGTCGCGGCTGGCGGTGCGGCTGTCAGGTGTTGCCGGTCTATATATCATCGTGCCGGAAAATGGAGCGTTATCATGCTATTGTGATTGGCGCACTCAATAAATTAGCCAATCACGATATTATGGCAACGCCCCATTTCTTCTCGCTACGATATACACCCTGCTGCTGCAGTCACAACGCCCAGCTATTCTCCTGCCGCGTAGGTGGTGCGACGCGTTAGGTCGCGAAGGGGTTCCATCATGATTGACGCTCCCTGTATAATTTAAACTTGTCAAAGTAATGCAAATATCATGCACATCCCATGCATAGTCCATGTCCATTCGATACCCCTTAAACTAGCCGTTTCAACTTTGGTTAAAATAACTTAATTGCACAAGATTTGCATGATTTGTACATGGCGAAACGTGTTGCAAATCCTCGGTCAAGCACGATTTTTCCCATTTTTCAATGTATAAAGAAGTAAAGAAGCCATATGAATATCACAAGTCTGACTCGACCCATATACGACAAAAATGGGCAGCTTTAAAAAAAAAAGGCATCCTGCAAGTCTCTCATCTGCAATGGTTGCAGGATGGTGACGTATTCAACCTGAATTCCGCAAAAACCTAAACCTGCAAACGTTGACTCAGAGCTGCTCTACTGTTGACACAGCTCGTTTCTAAGCAGACGCCAGCCATTAAAATAAGAGATGAGTCGACGATCTCTGAGATCACTACGAACAAACAGAACTGCAGAAAGGTTGCAGGAAAATGTACATATAGTTCAGTGATTTATGCAGAAATTACCAGCCACTAGAGGGAGGGACGTGAGGAGAAACTGGGGTATCCATGAATTTGAGGACCAGGGTGGAAATACAAAATTACTAGAAATATTATTTCTAGAAAAAAATAAATTGAGAACAAATGTTTGGAAAATAATAAAAACAATCAAAATATTATAAATAAGCTAACATAAAATTTTCCCATTTCATAGGGTACTTTCTGAAGAATTCAGCGACTCATTCTCGAGGGAGGGGGGTTGCAGTCACCCTGGCTCACATGTGGTGGACTCGCACGCGCCGCTTCGCAGCCGTGACGCGGTTTCACTACGCACCTGATACGACTTGGCAGGTATTGTCGGTCTTGACAGGTTTACACGTAAAAACGAACGTTAGGACCTGTTAGGAGTCACTGGGCGTGTTGGTACGGAGGTGAACCGCAACGAAACTACGTAGAATAATGCGACTTCATGTCATCAAAACCAGAACGGTCTAAGGTACAGTATTTTAGAGGCGCCGGACAATCCCCGACCCTAACTGTTGGGTCACCGGGCAGGCCCCGGTCAGTGGTTTGAATGACGCGGATATACCGGAGAAGCTCACATGTTCTGACACGTAGGTCAGGAAAAGTTGCCACGTTCTGACACATAGGTCATAACGAGTCAAAACGAAGAAGAATCGTCAGGAATTGTTAAGATCCATGCGACGCGTGTCAGAACGTGTTAGAAACAGCGGAATACCGAATAAGCCGACACGTTCTGACACGTAGGTCAGGGCAAGTCGCCACGTTGTGACACGTGGGTGGTAACAAGTCAAAACCAATAAGGATAGTTAGGACGTAAGATTCATGTGGTGAGTGTCAGAACGTGTTAGAAACAGCTGAATACTGGAGAAGCCCGCATGTTGTGACGCGTAGATCAGGGCAAGCAAACACGTTCTGACACGTAGGTCGTAACGAGTCAAAACGAGAAAGGATTGTTAGGACTCGTTAAAGGCAGCACCCACGAAAAAATTTGTCACTCAGATTTTAGCATGATCTTGTGTTTTTGACTATGAGGAGCACAGATGAAGACATCAATTGTATTGGAACTCATGATAAAATGGTTTTCGGATGCTACCAATTCACTGCATTATGACAAGGAGGCCGAGTTTCGCGGATGCGGTAGATCAAGAAAGTCGATAACGCTGCCTCTGTTGACGACGAATTTCTTTGCGCAACTGGAAACCTGACTAATTTGGCAGCTCTTCTGGAGGAAAGCAAGCATAAACGAAAGGGAATTAGGATGTTCATTCCGGAAAGATACCCCATGAAAAGAAAGAAAACTTATGGTTGAGTGTAACGAGCCAAAAAAATTGAAATTCATAACATATGTGAAAAATCGTTAATTCTGAGTAAAACAAAAGATCATATGGTCGAATAACAATTGAGAGGACCTAAACAGAGAGTAACAGATTATCACAGTGGGGAAATTTTCAAAATGAGCGTGAGAAGCAAACGTTACCTTTGGAAAACCGACTGGCTGCGGTAGAAAACAGCTGATACGCGCTCCGCCACAACTCGCCTGGGGATCCCCGGATCCCGTGTTGAACTTGTTATATCTCGAGAAAGCGGATGCCTTTGGTGGTACAACTTACGTAGAATTACTGAGACTATCGTTTAGACCCCAAAACATTCAAAATTTTCGACATGAAAATTATCGTGGGTGCTGCCTTTAAGATCTATGCGGCGCGTGTTAGAACGTGTTAGAATCAGCTGATCGCCGCGACGAGACCGCATCGCGGTGGTTTTGTTAAATGCTTGCGACGCGCTACTAGCGAAGGAACCAATATCTCTCAGAAGTACTACCTAGATAGATGATTCGCTCTCTGTATTCAAATGTGCTTCAAATCGCGTTGCAACGCGAATCACATACAAACGATCGCAGAAACACCATACTTACAAGTTCGGAGCAAGAAGTGAGATACTGCCTAAGGAAAAATTAAGAGGAAAATTACAAAAAAATATATGAAAAATTAGAAGTCTTAGGAGCGAGGATAGCTAAATAACTGCGAACCAATGTATCCAAATGTGACACTCCTCCTGAAACGCGCCCGCGTTATCCGTGACACAATTGTTGTGCAGTTCCGTCGGGTTACCGCGTACGTGTCCAGGTACACGGTCCGAAAAAATGCCCGTACGGTTGACGACGCGACTGCAACGGACGGTTCATGACACTAATCTACACCTGAACCACTTCGAAATCAGTTCTTCAGCGGAGGTAAGAAGCGCTGAGTATAATTTCAAGTGACATGATCAAGACTGCGATGTTGAACAAGGTCCGCAAGTGCAGACGTATCGCAGAAGAGCCATCACATCAGCGACAGACTGTTCTGGGTAAAAAAGCTGCAGAAAGCGATGAGTTGCATTTAAAGTGAGCGCATCAACAGTCGTTGACGTCGCCCTTGAAGGAACACTGATAATCAGGTCATTTGCACAAAAAGCAGAAAAGTAAGAAGGCCGTTACACAACAATTTTACAATCTTCTCTAGAGAAAATACGTGAAAAGGGATGTGAGAAGTAGAAAATTCAGGCGGATTTCCCGAAAAACTTGTGGTTTTCCAGGTGCAGTTTGAAGTAGCAGCACACCTCAGGAGCGATTAAGATTTTAGCATCAAAAGAATCTTCACTCGACGCTGATCCCAGTGTTATACACATTTTCTTACAGAAACATCAAGAAAACCTTTTTTGAACCCCTATTTTCTGGAGAGTTAAAGGCGTCCCTTGTGACAGCTACCACAAGGAGTTGCGGAGTTGCGGCATGCTGTGGCAGCAGTGATATCGATCGCTGGCGCGTAACGTGTTGAAAGTGCAACTCCTTGTGGTAGCTATCACAAGGGGCGCCTCAAACTCTCCAAAAAGAAGAGGTTCAAGAATGGGTTTTTTGGTATTTCTGAAAAGAAACATGTATACCATTGTAATCAGCGTCGCTTGAAGATCCTTGCAGAGGTGGACACTGCACCTACATGTTATTTGTCAGTCTTCATGCAAATCTAATGCGCATTGAATATCACCGCAATCCTTTCAGAACAAATCCGTTAATTCGATAACCGCTAAGCACTTTATGAATACACAGGCTTCTCGTTATAGTGCGTTCCGTGCGTGACGATAGCTGAGTATTTGTAAGTAAATTAAATGGCGACATGGACGTCCCTACCACTAAACGCAAGAATGCCAGAGTTGTTAACACGGCGCATCGTATTGTGACACACGCGTGGTTTTTGTTCCACGTTGTTTTTATCGTTGTGGTATGCGCACATCGCTATAATAGCCGTTTTAGCATTCAATCTACCTTGATTTAATACTATTTGTGGGTAAAATGGAGTTGGGGGGGGGGGGGCCCTAAAAAAAGTCGAAAACTTGGCCTGTCCTACACGTTCCGACTTGTTATTTGACACATTTAGAACGCTTTGACTTGTTAGCTATCCTAACGTACAATAGTTACCTGAAATGCAAACACGTCAAAACGTGTAGGACAGGTCATATTATCGACCAATACCAAGTGGC
>JARK01001477.1:416559-433822 GCA_000688135.1 Ancylostoma ceylanicum
CCCCCCCCCCCAACTCCATTTTACCCTTGTTTCTTCCTTCTGGGACGCGCTTCCACCGTTGCATTGTTTTTGGATTACTGTAACATGTCTGGGCCGCAATATTACGTCGCAGCCACAGAATTTCTCTTTTTCTCTTGTTTCTCCAGGACTATTGCCCCTGGTGGAATACACTATAGTTTATCTCTCCTCTATTCTGTGCTAAGTTTCTGGAAGGATTTTCGAATCTGACAAGGTGTGACCCACAGTTGAACCAACCGCAGTCACCGGATAGTCGTAAAAACCTAGCGGGAGGTGTCGTTGCGTACCGCACTCGAACGCAAAGATTAGTGAAGCCATAAAAGCAAGTTCAGCAACGTTCAATTGTCGCATTCGCCGGTGAAGACGTGAAATCCGGGAACGTGATGAAGGATTGGACGCACAAGGGAAAGAAATGGCGCTCAGCAAAAGGGGAAAAGCTGGAGAAAATTACCGTGATCCCACGACTAACAACGGAAGGAAAAGTAGGAACGCAGGATCCGCTACTCATTCGCCGCGTCGCGTCTCCTACGCTTCGGCACTCTGGTCGTCTGCGTATCCGCACATCCCACTCGCGTCACCATTCTTTTTTCGATCGGTTACGTGGTTTATATGATGCAGCACGTGCATGCGGGTCCAAATCTCTAGAAACTCCCAAGACCTAATCGATATCTCATTGACTGATTCAACCCTGACGCACGCAACCGCACCGCACGCATGAGCCATAACGCGACACCATCGGGACCAAAAAATGTTCTCGTACGCGCTTTAATGCAAATCATTCAACGTGTAATTGGGCGTCGATGCCACTCCTGATTGTTCTCCGCTAAATCGGATCAAATGAGGCGTCGATAAAGGCGCGAGCTTTACGGCCCAGATCTTTACGGGACGGCAACTCGTCCCTAATCCAATTTTCCGCACTAAAGTTCGTTTTTCAATTGTGACTCACGGTAAAGGGATCTTGAAAAAACGAGGGATATTCTCAAGGATGTGTTATAATATTTTATCCGGAAAAAAATGAGAGCGAAATTTTCTATAATTATTTCAAAGCAAGGAGAGAGAAACTGCGCAAAATGTAGAGATTCAGTCTTGGTTTCGTAAAGGAAAAAATAACAACCACAAAGTGCCTCCACAGGTAGGAAAGGATGGATTTACACCGAGGAGCATCTTGATATGCGGACATTTTTATCGCGTAATTCTGCCCAAAATCATGATTATGGGCACTATTGATCTGAAACTCCAGAAAACGGGGCTCAGAAGAAGAAATTCCGAAAGAAACGAAAGTTTTCGCTCAATCCTCGCCTACGAAACGGAAGAAACAAAGACAGATGAGAAAATCTTGGATGGGGCTGTATATCCAGGCTCTACTGCATAGGCTTCAATGGGCCAAACCCGAAGGGAGAGGGGGTGAAAAAATGAGGTTTCCGCCACTTAGAGGAGCAGCTCCTTGATGCATCATTAAGATTAAGTAGGGTAAATGTGTTGATGCTCGTGGTAGCAGTACTCATGGGCAAATTTCTGTGATGTTTACACATTTATCCTGAGGAATTTTAACTCTCTCTGCGGTCTCAAGACGACCAGGGTTCCGCAAATTAAATGAGAAAATTATTTAGAAAAATAGCAAATAAAAATTAAAATTAGTAAATAAAAAGATAACTAGAAGAAAATTCAGTAAGAACATACGTAATTTTTGAAACTTGTGAACATTTGAAAATTACTAACAAAGATGGGTTAAAACTTTCACTGACCCTCAAACTCCTTTTCTCCTTAAGATAGAAATGTGGTTAGACAATATAAGTTAATACAGTATCGGCCAAAATTGCATAGCCTTTTCCATTTTCCTCCATAACTTTTGCTGACGTATATCTTCACTTAACGTGAACCGTTGAAGTTCAAATTTTTATGATAGTTGAAGAGACTCAAAATCCGTTGATGTTAAAAATTTGAACTTTAAGTCTTTACGTTAAGCCGAGCTTTGCGTTAACAGAGGTAATGGAGGAAAGTTGAAAAGGCTATATAATTTTGGCCGGCACTGTATATGAAGGATATAAGAAGACATACAATACTACGCATGAACTATGAAAAACCGACGGTGAGTGATGGTGCGGCACCGTCGCTCACCGTCGCCCTCTCATAACTTTGTTTAAACTTGATATTTCTTGTAAAAATTTTATACGGTTGGATAGGAAATTTCGAGTTCTACCCAAATCTTCCGTTGATGTGCTGTTTTAAATTGAAATGAGCTTCACAGCGCGGGAAAACCCTCTGACACACGCTAATTACCGCCTTAGGTCACAATTCAAGTCAATATAGTTAACAAAAGTCTCTTCAAGCGTTTCATCCATCGATTACAGCCATAAACTGCATTTTATCCAATGTTTTGAGCTGTATTCGAAGGATGCAGTCAAAATTCTGTGGGAGCTCAAAAACGATGATGTCACTCACTTTGAGCTTCTGTGAAAGCTATGGAAAACGGTGAAATAGAGATTTGCCATAAGAATACTACTCAGAAGTTTATGAATTCATATTGGTGGAAGTTGATCTCATCAGTCCTTCCCAGATTATGAAATAAAGAAGTGCAAAGTTGAGGATTTCCGTCATTTTGTCATGAATGTTAGTGGACTTCGCAACTTTGTCGATGTTCAGCATCAGAACGAGATAAGTTTGAAGCCATTGGCTTCGCCAAATTTCACAACATGGAGAATACTTCAACATGGCGGAATCCTGGTACTTTATCCCGCTCAGGCTCCTCGCAGCGGATGCGAGAAGATGAGAGCAGCCAGTAGTTTCGCTCGAGTTCCGAGTTCTGGACCCCGTTCTTCGAAAATTTCGTAACCTAGTACGTGAATTTCACTTACTCTGCTCGCAAATGCTTATCTCAGAATGAAACATAACTTTTTTTCTGTTTTCTGAGTTTTGCCATTTTCCGCTAATCTCTGAGGCCCGGCTATTTATCGCACCTCAATCGACGCATACCAGGCCTGCCTAAGGTAATGGATTAGGCGATGTGGTATCCCGCTCTTATTATATATGTTTAAATATTTTTAGTGGGAGTGTGCCATAACATAGGCGTATCAAATTTTCTTTTTCCTTGTTTTTCTTGTTTTTTAAAAGAATTACCAAATAATTGTTTGCTTGAAAAATTAAACTAAAATTCAAAAATGGACACGTCACAAGTGGGTTCCAATTCTATGAGCAACAAAAGATTTTGCAAAAGAACGAGTTAAAGGAGGAAGAACTGTAGGAACACCAAAATCAAAGAATGGAAAATTCGTTGAAAGCTTAAATTATCGATTATGGTTCCCTTCTCTGAAGGCCTTAATAGCACATTCTAGCACTGCAAGGAATGATGGACGGAAGAAAAGGACAGCAAATGACAGGAGTTCCATCTTTGACTAGCTTACCTCGTGACATGCTCTGTGCTATGACCCTTGGAGGCATTGTGGCCCTAGGCATTCCTTTAGGGCAGGGCTCTTGAACTAGGGTCAAATGCACACAGTCAAATAATTATGACCACACATTAACAGTTACTCATACGTTCTGTTTTGCCAACAAAATATGATTACGAAGTACCTTGGAAGGTGCTCGAAATAGTTTTTTGTAGTTGCTGTGAACGATTTCCTACAATTTGATTGATGAGGATTCCGAACTCACTTTTATTTTCTCTTTTTTTTTGAAATTTTTTCATTTATTCCCACTTGTTCTTACGGTATCCCTTTTTTAGTCATAAAAGTGGAGTTGATTTATGGAGAGCTTGAAATTTCCTTTAAATTTTTAAAGTAAAAATCCCTTTGAAAATTCTTCAAAAAAAAAAGCCTTTTTTAGTATTGCTCTTGAGATGCGAAATTCTTTAGGTATTTGTCGAAATTGCGGAAATGTTTTTCTTTCCTATTGAAACAAAAATTTTTTCTGGCCGGGGTTGACTTCACATTGGTCAAATTCATCTACGAACTTGTAGATGAATTTGACTAAGCATCAAAGCATGAATCTTTACTAGGAGTTAAAATCACTGCACAAGTGTAGTATAGTTTTAAAAAAACCATGTTTTACAAGCAATATAGATGCGGGATACCACATCGCCTAATCCATTACCTTAGGCAGGCCTGGTATGCGTCGATTGAGGTGCGATAAATAGCCGGGCCTCAGAGATTAGCGGAAAATGGCAAAACTCAGAAAACAGAAAAAAGTTATGTTTCATTCTGAGATAAGCATTTGCGAGCAGAGTAAGTGAAATTCACGTACTAGGTTACGAAATTTTCGAAGAACGGGGTCCAGAACTCGGAACTCGAGCGAAACTACTGGCTGCTCTCATCTTCTCGCATCCGCTGCGAGGAGCCTGAGCGGGATAAAGTACCATGTTGAAGTATTCTCCATGTTGTGAAATTTGGCGAAGCCAATGGCTTCAAACTTATCTCGTTCTGATGCTGAACATCGACAAAGTTGCGAAGTCCACTAACATTCATGACAAAATGACGGAAATCCTCAACTTTGCACTTCTTTATTTCATAATCTGGGAAGGACTGATGAGATCAACTTCCACCAATATGAATTCATAAACTTCTGAGTAGTATTCTTATGGCAAATCTCTATTTCACCGTTTTCCATAGCTTTCACAGAAGCTCAAAGTGAGTGACATCATCGTTTTTGAGCTCCCACAGAATTTTGACTGCATCCTTCGAATACAGCTCAAAACATTGGATAAAATGCAGTTTATGGCTGTAATCGATGGATGAAACGCTTGAAGAGACTTTTGTTAACTATATTGACTTGAATTGTGACCTAAGGCGGTAATTAGCGTGTGTCAGAGGGTTTTCCCGCGCTGTGAAGCTCATTTCAATTTAAAACAGCACATCAACGGAAGATTTGGGTAGAACTCGAAATTTCCTATCCAACCGTATAAAATTTTTACAAGAAATATCAAGTTTAAACAAAGTTATGAGAGGGCGACGGTGAGCGACGGTGCCGCACCATCACTCACCGTCGGTTTTTCATAGTTCATGCGTAGTATTGTATCGTTACGAAGTTCTAAAAAAATTTAGTTCTACTTGTATTCAGACGGCCTGTTACTTAGCTCCAGAGATACCCATAGAGAAGCAGCCATCTTTTCGAATAGGACAGGAATTTATTTATTTATTTAATACATCGCAAAGGTGTGCCGAACACAACAAACACATCTGGCAAAAAGTGAAAAATGTCGATTAATGGTAAAACAGCTCTTTTGCAGGTGAAACGGTAAAATAATAAAAAAATGAGGAATAATAAAAATAGTAGATGATGAAAAATTTAATACTTTAAAGTGGTGGAGGAGCAATCAGCAATTAGGTAGTAAATTTTCATTTACTTTCTGAAAACGGGTCTAAAACTTTAGCCCTCCTCATTGCGCCTGCTTATGCCAGGTAATATCACCATCTCTGCTGCCTTTTGCCAAACCAAAGTTTCCAAAAGACAATTTCCCGGAAGTATTCACCGATCGGAATCAAGGTATCTCTTCCCATGTGGCAAGAATTATTCTCCCAATTATTCGACCTTCAAAAGGATAAAGAAAAGCGAAAAAACAAGAAACGACTAGAAACGAAAAGAAAACTGCTTCTTCAGAATGCTTGACATATGTATAGCACAGCAAATTGTTGGTAGAACAAACGCAATCGTCGGTGATAGAAAGCGATACGGGCGATGCGCCAAGGACGAGCAATGAGAAATGAGGGAAATTACGATCCTATGAGGTCGAGTGCGTCGGTTTTCATGCCCAAGACGGGCCGGAAAGCCGGAAATTTCCCAAGCCTTCCAACTTTTGCACATGGCTTGTTATTAGTGCAAGATCGCGTTCAAAAGTCACCTAAAGCGCTTAGCAAATTCTCAACAAACAATTGCACCTAAAAACAACATGTGACCGTCGATTAGCCGCTCGTGTTTTCTGTCCAGTAACTGTTTGACAGGCGATGTTTTCCTGAAGACTAAGCAGCTTTCGCGACAGTTTCAATAAAAGCTACTGTTCCCCCGTGGTAAACATAGACGTTTCACTGGCGACTCAGTCAACGCCAAAGTTCTAACCAGCCCCCCCCCCTTGTGTCAGTAGGGCTCGTCTGTGGAGATGAGCACAGCGAACGGGGGTTACAAAAGGCAAGGTCGCTAGTAGCCGACGTGGAAAAAGACACTTGACATGACGGGTAGACGAAGACATCTACATGAATGTAGATCAATTGACGTGGCCGGCCGACTACCGCCTCGTCAATCATGTCTAATACGTAATTGTACGCGTAATTATACCTGTGGCGTGTACTTCACGCGCAACCTTCAAGATTACGCCGGCAAAAAGCGGCTGTTCATGAGAAATTATTATAATAATACAGCAGGTGGTGCACTTTGGAGTCCTTGCTGGATCCTGGTTAAGCGGGAATAGACAAGATTTGTGTACGCTGATTTGAGCAAAAGTGAATTTTCGGAAGTCGATGCTACCAAAGCACTTCTAGCCGGGGATACTAGAGCATTGACTGCATAATAAATCAAATAAATCAAATCAATTCTTAGCAACTAACTCTACTACTCGTAAAATTGACAATGAAGACAAGTTGACAAAAAGGGGTCGTTTAAGGTGGTATGATGGTATACCTATTTTATACCACAAATCCATTTTTATAGTGGTACGGTAGGTCCACACCAGGAAATTATGAGAGAAAACGCTGATTTTGGCAAAAAAAAACGGAGAAAACGTCCAAAATTACACTGATAGTCGGGACTTACGTCTGAAATAACCTCTTGACGCCAAAGTTGAGAGGATTCTGTAAGATGTCGTTACCCACAGTATACCAACCATAACCTATTCTTATAATTCCCTGTGCACCATTTTTTTGGAAAATTTTTGCGTCAACTCAGATGAAATAGTGCCGGCGAGACGGTAAAACCGTTCAGCACGTTTTTTTCCTACCCCTGAAATTTTTCTTGAATTAGCAGCATAAGGTCTGGAGCTCACTAAGTGAGGCGGGCTTTTGAAAAACAAATGGCGAAAAATAACAAGTTTTATAGAAGGTATCCGAGACTTCCAAATCGCTTCCGGTCTAAGTGAAATTTTAGAGTAAGGATTTCCAAAATTCTTCCGAAATTCGCATATGAATTCTATGAGGAGAAAATCCATAGTTTAATAGAAACATAAGGGACAAAGATAACGGAGCCATTAATGAAATGTGTGGATGCGCAGACCGTGAGAGTCAAGACGAACATGGTGCGACATGTTGCGCAAGCATGTACTGCGCTAGCATTCATGAAAAGATAACCATGCAAACCAACGATGGCTTGTGTGATTGGTTATTCCATAGACTACGTAACCTTGAGAGACGCAGTACGTAAAAGTTGGTTTGGTAACCTGGTTTTGCTTGGTTTTGCGTTCATGAATCCTAGCTCAAAGTTGGTCTGTTAGCCTGGTTTTGCCTGATTATGCGTTCATAAATCTCAGCACTGGAGTTTCCCATTGGTGTTACTAACTTTAGTTTTTTCACCTTGATAGGTAGGTAAAAATTCCTAGAGGGCTACTTGGTCAGTTCAACTCGACGACATTCACATAAAGTTCGGCAGAAAGTATTGGACAGGGCTGTGCGTAACGTAACGAATCAACGGACTAACGAAATTTGCAATTTCCGCAATGCACAGCCATGGTATTGGGAGCGCAAGAGGTGAATAAGCAGAAATTTATGAGCCAGAATAATAGCAATATGGTGAGGTCCTGGCCATGCCAAAAAAATAGTATGCCAATATGGACAAAGCGGGTTTACAACTGCGCTTACCACGACCACTCCAGCATCCGGACTTTTGTACGGAGAAGTTCACCTGCTTTGTTAGCAAAAACATTGACAAATGGCTGCTAGAACTAATCCGTTATGCAGAAACGCTCGTGATGCTAATGATCTCGGACGTTTGGATGTTTATGGTCGAAAGCCAGTCACCATTGCCGTCGAAGTAGTAAGGAAACAGCACAGCTTGACAACGGAGGAGAATGGGAAGCTCGTAGCGGAGAGAAAGGGAGACATAGACACCGAGGAACAAGAAAAAGCCGTCATAAAAGTGCTTTTTTCGGGGAGGCGCCATTTCCTGGAAGGTCACGACAGCGAGAGCTCTAAGCCATATAGACGTAGCCGTATAACAGCGATTATGTCCGTGAATACCGGTTCAGCAAGCCTCAGATGAGGGTGAAATTCAGAGGGAACAGGGTAAAAGAGGCGGAAAAGCAAGACAAAATGACGTAAATAAAATGTTAATCCAAAGAATTCGGAAAGTATTCGTGGTGATGAATGGCAATAGTGAAAAGTACGCGCAGTACCGGTCATTATCACCCACTAAATAGTTCCAATCCGGTCTGCCGCGTTGCAGCACGCGACGCGGCCAAAAAAATGGGTTGCGCCATGTTGGGCGTTCCTGGAAAAAGTACACGTAGTAGCGGTCAGGCATTTTCGCAGCACAAAAAGCTACCAGTTTGGTCTGCCGCGTCGCACCACCCACGCGACGCGGCAGACCAACAGGGCTGTGTTGTCGGGAGTTGCTCATATTGATGTGACCCAAGCGGAATGAAACGGAATGAGAACAAAAGCATAAAGGAAATGCTGGAAAACGAGCAAAACATCAGCATAACATACCAGCAACTCCCGACAAGCGCATAGCCCAGATAGTCTGTCGCGTCGTGTGCGCCGTGCGGCGCGGCAGGCCCTATGAGCGGCACTAGTACTGTATATGTGACCAAGTTTTAGGAGAATTGAAAATATCATGTCTCAGCAATGTTTAAAGAAATCACACGGACGAAATAGTGCCAGGGATGTGCGTAATTACTATTTACGATTAACGGCAATTTTCCGCGATTTTCTACGACTTACGATTCACGAAAGTTGAATTTACCTTTACGCACATCCCCGAATTGTATCTTAGTAGCGGCATACATAAATATTACAAATAATTATCAATAATTATAAAATAAGTAATAATAAAAAAGTAAAATAATTACTGAACAAGTGACTATAAAGTAACAATGACCATAAAATGACAAAAATTATAAAATAGTGACAAATAATTATAAACAGAAAGTCATGAATAATAACTGGTAATAAATGAGTATTTAGTAAGAAAAGAGATACTAAAGAATAAAATGATTTTATAATGAATATTAATACAAACCAGCTCATAAATACACAACAGTGTACATGTAAGCGCATCTAAATACGTACCTGAACACCTTACTTTCTCTGGAAAAAGGAGTCCCAAAGTGCAATAATCCACCTCAGCCGATCAAGCATAATTTTTACATGATTAGGTATAATTTCCTTCTGAAAAATCAATGTACTCCAAATATTTATATACCTGAACCGAAAAAGTGCAAAAGCCACACCTAAGCGACGAATTGACGACAGAGGGTAGGGTAATTTTTCTAATTTACCAGCACTTGCCTATGCGGTAGCTATGGGCCGAAATCGATAGCAAGAAGACCCGCGCAAAAATCTGCGTCAATATTGATGGCGGATCAACGGTGTAGGTCAAAGTAGTGACGTTGATCTTTCTCAGTAATATCTACTGTGTAACGAAAAGTCACAAGTGATCATTTCCACAACAAAGTACATATAACCATATACCTTACTGTTACTGAGCTACTCGATCCACTATGCTTCAGCATAACTTGTAAAGTAACCTAGTAAAGTTGAAAATTGTATTTGTCTATAACCTCTTGCCCTTATGGCTATCACTATGATATCGAATATTTACCTGAAAATCTCCAACTCGTGGTTGCTCAACAACTTTATTTTTTAAAGTTTCGGCTGGTCAGGGTACAAGCGCACATTTGAGATTACCCATGGTAAATGTGTAAACGTACCCAAATTTACCCTTCACATGGCATGGCACTTATCACCGTGTTTACTCATACGTGACATTGTTGACATTCACCGGTTACCCATGGGTAATCATACACACGGAGAATGGGATTAGCCATCTTTTCAATGATGCACTTATGCCTGGACCTGGCTACATCATTAAGATTACCCAGGGTAAACACGTTGATGCCCACGCTAACAATGGCTTAATCCATGTGGAGTTGGGAGGTTTACCCTGGGTGATCTCATTGATGCATGCGATCCCTGTGTCCATCTCTGGGCTTTCGCACCAAAGTGAGCCCACCGTTATATCCCGGTAACCCCTGTTTAGTGGTGAAGCAATCATAAAAACGTTGGCTGGGTAAAGGTTAAATTGGTGCACGTCAACACGTTTACTGTGGGTAATCTCACTAATCCATCCCGGGGCGACGGGCATCACTGAGATTACCCAGGGTAAGCATGTCAACAGCACAGAAACTTGTCATTGGTTGGCACGGACGTCTGTGGTTTACCCTGGGTAATTTTAATGACGCATCCAAGTCCCGGCCTGTCTCGGGCTGCACTCGCTATTGGTACAGCTATAGGTATAGCGCAAGAGAACAGAGTGGTGCAGAAGCCACATGCATCACTGAGATTACCCAGGGTAAACATGTCAACGCCGCACAAATTGGCCCCGGCCTGTCTCGAGCTGCACTTGCCATTGGTACAGGTATAGGTATAACGTGCAGAGGTCGCATGCATCATTGAGGTTACCCAGGGTGAATGTATCAACACCATACAAATTCACCCATCGTTAGCACGGGCGTGAACACGTTTACCCTGGGTAATCGAGCTAATGCATGCAGGTCCGTGTTTTCGTGTAATCCTGAGCCTGTATGCATAACTGAGACTACCCAGGTTTAGCGTGTTGACCCACTTTATGAAATAGTTCAAACAATTTAAAAAAATTTTACGGTTTACGTGCTTATAACCCTTTTTCCTCACACCTATCACTATGACTAAGTATTTATCCGAAAAATTTTAATTCCAAGTTTATTATTTAGTTTTTTAGTTTGTTTAGGGTCAGTTTATAGCGTTAATGGGTTCACCTTGGGTAATCTCAGTGATGCATCCAGGCTCTGGAATTTTCCAAGGGGCCACGAAAAGTAGATCACTGCAGTATTCTCAAGTTCACACTGAATGGAAACATTAGAATGTCTCAAAAATAATGGCTGCAGCCTAGTAAAGAAGGTTAGAGGTTCATATCTCCACCATTTCAGGAGTTATGAATAGACCAGTCTGGCCGTCCGGCTGACGCCGGACTTCCAGACTTCTACTAATGCTCGCTTCGCTCGCATACTTCACATTGAATGCAAAAAAAAACCTGAAAACCTTTCGCGGGATACCTATATCCCCCTCAAATAGTTTACACGCTCTCCTGAAATTCCCTAAAATTCGCCAGGCCTTCTCTCATCTCCACAAAGTGAATTTCTTTGATAGGCCCAAGGAGCTTTGAGCATTTGGATGTAACCGATTCAGTGCAAATGACCACTTGGAATGATCTATGTTTAGCTGGCTGTTGTTGTAGCTAAGTGATAAGAGTCTACTGCTGCATGTAAACAGAATGAAGGGAGTGGCTCATTCAGACACGAATGGAAAGGACAGAGAGTGATGAGCAAGTAGTGTAGGGAAGGAAGAAAAGCATGTAGGAGAGAAAGACGCGATGGGTTTTCGCGTAGGATTGGACCCATATGTGTGCATTCCCTCATTTTACTAAGCGACACCTCTGAATCCCGGCACACCCTTTCACACTGTGAAACCCACTTCAAAACGTCTCCCCTCTTTGGGCGCCGCCGTACCCTTATCACAGCGGCGGACCCGGCTCCCCCCACTTTGGGCGCCGGCTTACCCTTATCACAGCAGTGGACCCGTCTCCCCCCACTATGGGCGAGGGCATCCCCTTATCACAGCGGCGGACCCGTCTCCCCTCACTTTGGGCGCCGGCGTACCATTATCACAGCGGCGGACCCGGCTCCCCCCACTTTGGGCGCCGGCGTACCCTTATCACAGCGGCGGACCCGTCTCTCCCCACTTTGGGCGCCGCCGTACCCTTATCACAACGGCGGATCCGTCTCCCCTCACTTTGAGCGCCGGCGTGCCCTTATCACAGCGGTGGACCCGGCTCTCCCCACTTTGGGCGACGGCGCACCCTTATCACAGCGCCGGACCCGTCTTCCCCACTTTGAGCGCCGACGTACCCTTATCACAACGGCGGATCCGTCTCCCCTCACTTTGAGCGCCGGCGTGCCCTTATCACAGCGGCGGACCCGGCTCTCCCCACTTTGGGCGACGGCGCACCCTTATCACAGCGCCGGACCCGTCTTCCCCACTTTGAGCGCCGACGTACCCTTATCACAACGGCGGATCCGTCTCCCCTCACTTTGAGCGCCGGCGTGCCCTTATCACAGCGGCGGACCCGGCTCTCCCCACTTTGGGCGACGGCGCACCCTTATCACAGCGCCGGACCCGTCTTCCCCACTTTGAGCGCCGACGTACCCTTATCACAACGGCGGATCCGTCTCCCCTCACTTTGAGCGCCGGCGTGCCCTTATCACAGCGGCGGACCCGGCTCTCCCCACTTTGGGCGACGGCGCACCCTTATCACAGCGCCGGACCCGTCTTCCCCACTTTGAGCGCCGACGTACCCTTATCACAACGGCGGATCCGTCTCCCCTCACTTTGAGCGCCGGCGTGCCCTTATCACAGCGGCGGACCCGGCTCCCCCCACTTTGGGCGACGGCGTACCCTTATCACAGCGGCGGACCCGTCTCTCCCCACTTTGGGCGCCGCCGTACCCTTATCACAACGGCGGATCCGTCTCCCCTCACTTTGAGCGCCGGCGTGCCCTTATCACAGCGGCGGACCCGGCTCCCCCCACTTTGGGCGACGGCGTACCCTTATCACAGCGGCGGACCCGTCTCTCCCCACTTTGGGCGCCGCCGTACCCTTATCACAACGGCGGATCCGTCTCCCCTCACTTTGAGCGCCGGCGTGCCCTTATCACAGCGGCGGACCCGGCTCCCACCACTTTGAGCGC
This sequence comes from Ancylostoma ceylanicum, assembly GCA_000688135.1. Classification (NCBI taxonomy): domain Eukaryota; kingdom Metazoa; phylum Nematoda; class Chromadorea; order Rhabditida; family Ancylostomatidae; genus Ancylostoma; species Ancylostoma ceylanicum. Next base: position 429,496 of record JARK01001477.1, read on the forward strand.
CGGCGCACCCTTATCACAGCGCCGGACCCGTCTCCCCCCACTTTGGGCGACGGCGTACCCTTTCACAGCGGAGGACCCGCTGAGGAACGGTAAACCACTTGGGGATATGATTGGTGTACGACAGCCGCCCTAGTGATCCTTCAATCTAGGATGAATGAATTTCGTGACACACAGACACGCACACACACACACTTACACACTTACACACAGAATAAGCCCGTTATTATTAGTCATGATAGAAATGGATGGTAAACAGAAATAGTAAAAAAACAACCAAGATACCCACTCCACTGCACCGAAGTCCAAGTTAACCCCGATTTTTCCTTATATACCAATCCACAAAAGAACCTCAAGAAGGAGGGGGGCATCCGCAAGGCTAAGAGGTTTGCCCAATATGGCTAAGATCCGCGGTAAATAAACCAGTGACGTCGTCTCGTCGAAGAATGGAACGTGTTTCTTACGCAACAATAACGACGACGTCGCAGACGTGATGGAGGTCCAATTTGCACGACGAGAGCCAGTTTCAGGAGGAGCGGATTACCAGGCGTCGGGTACGCGGTGCGCGGAGAGTGAAATGAGGAAATCGAGTGGAGGACCGGATGTGAGCAGCTTATTCGCCGGCAAATGTTGCCTTCTAATACGCACCATAAGGAGCAATATTCCAAAAAAGGCATAGTTAAAAATTATGCATCCAGAAGCGCTGGCACATCGAGTGGACCTTTCCACTTCAGATGGACTTGGATCGACGCATGGACTTGCCTGAATCCACTTCACAGAGTCATTTTTACAGACCACAGCGTTTTTCACCTGGATTAAGGAAGCATTTGTGGTTATTACCCGCCGCTCTAATCGGCTAAAGCCCGCGATCGACCAGTTCAGTTTTTTTACGGAAAAATTTTCACGCTGATGTGGCTCAATATCAGAAGCGAGAAAAGGCTGCATAGATCACAATGGCTGGTGAAGCCGACGATTACCTAATATTTCGCTCGTAAATAGTACATATTTAGCCACATTTCAGCATAATTAACCCCTGGGGCTATGACTGGCCCATCTGCTCAGACACAAGAGAGTCCCATGTTTGCAGAACGGTTCGTAGAATTTTTTTTTCAAATTTTTAAATTTTTCTTAGTAGCTGAGCCAAGGACTGCAGACTGCTCACAAACTGGCAGTGTGGATCTATTGCTTGCTCACATCATGGCACGAGATGCCGCCCAGGGCCCGGATGCGTCATCGAGATTACCCAAAGTAAACGTTTACCCACTCAAACTTACCCTTTACCTAGCACCCATCAACATTTTCAAAACCTCCCTCAATCGAGTTCTAGGAAAGGTCTTCTTCTTTATTTTAGTGTCTCCGTCTATTGAAATATATCAGGACAGTGCATTAGAAGAATTTCAAATTTCGTTAATCCGTTAATTCGTTACGTTAGGCCAAAAACGGCCGTTACGCGTTAAAACGTTAATTCGTTACGTTAATAACGCACAGCCCTGGTGGCTATTTTTTTGTTTTCTATATTTACCCATATGTGATCATGGCCTGGATGCATCATTGAGATTACCCAGGGTAAACGCACCCATATGTGATCATGGCCTGGATGCATCATTGAGATTACCCAGGGTAAACGCATCAAAGCCCGTGCTAGCCATGGGTAATTTCGGGAGTGTTAGTGTGCTTACCATGGGTAGTTTCCGTGACGCATACGACCCCAGGAAATTTTAGCAAACCACGGCTGATACGAAATTTGCATCGTCTTCATCATGCATACGTCACGCAAATCCAGAGCGAAATTCGTGCAGCCTGAGCCATTGTTGAAGTAGGATGTGTACGAATCTTTATGGAATGACGGGATCCATCACTGAGGTTATCCAAAGTAAATGTTTACCCGCTCAGACTTACCCCTTACCTAACACCCATCAATATTTTCAAAAAGAGAAAGAAACGAAACGGATCCTTATCTTTTTTTTTTGCTCATTATTTTTCCCCATATGTGACCACAGCCTGGGTGCACCACTGTGATTACCCAGGGTAAAAGTATTGAAGCCCTTGCTAACTATGGGTAACTTTGGTTGAGTTAGCACTCATGAATTGGGTAACCTCAGTGATACATATGTATGTACGGCCTCAAGAAATTTTAGCAAACCATGACTGACATGAATTTTGCATCAAGTCTCCATAATGCATTTTTTCGTGCAATTCTTGAGCGAAATTCGGTATATGGTGTGGACAGATGTGTACGGAATGTGCACGGTTTTTGCATCAAATTTGCATCACTTCCACAAGAAATATGAGTCACTTTTCGCCATAACAAGGACGGTAGATGTGTCCCATAAACGTCTATGGCTGCCGGTATACTCCTCGAGGAGTATAGCACCTGGCATCGCCGTCGCCATGGCGACTTAATTCTTAATACGTATCGATTGCGAACGGTCAGTCGCCGATATCGGACCGCCCACAATCAATACGTATCGGAAATGAAGTCGCCCATACGAGAGGCTATACTCCTCGAGGAGTATACCGGCAGCCTATACGTGGACTTTCTATATTGCATCTCTTTTCAGTAGCAAAATTTCACCAAAATATTTTATTGGAGCGAATTAAACAAGCTGTTCGTCGATATGATAAATTGCAATCGATTCTTTGTCAAGGGAAATAACTTGGGTAATAATATGCCCCGTTGCGTTCGTTCGTTTACTCAGCGTAAGATATTGACATCCTCGTACGTACCATCCTTAAATAGTGGATTTTTGCACACATAGAAACTCAATACTTCAGAAGCAGAACAGCATGCACTCAATAAGCCTCCACGTTCACCTCTAAATCTTCATCCATGGCTATTCCAATTGCCTTGACTTGGTTAGGGGCAGGCGCTTTCTGCTGTTTCTTTATCACTGGATTCATAGGCTCAGCCTTTGAACGAGGCCTATTAACTTTAACAACGCTCGGCTTTTCCTTGGATTTCCTCTTATCTTCTTTAAATTTTCGGGCTGTTGTTGATGGGCCACCTCTTGGCCCCTTCCCGCCCTCGTGTGAGTCAAAGTTTTCCACACTAGAAACCTTCCTCCGGAGTAGTTCCTGTGACTTGAACGCTTCATCGCTTCTCGGCGCCGTTTTCTCATTAGATTCCTGGAATCACATGGATCAGGAGTACATAAGACAATTCTGAGGGGTTTTCATAAACATAAGGACCACAAAGGCATGAATATGGAGACATCTCTGTACTTCTCACCCTGTTGTCATCACCCTGAAATAGAAAATCCATAACTGCAAATGAACTTTCCAGACTGATATCTAAATGATGAGGCCCTGGATATACTTGTGACGCGATCTCGTCGTAGCAGTCGCAGCGATCACAGCGATTGGGGCAATTTATACTAGCGCGCTTTATGACGAACGATGTGCCCAAACGCAGGTGAGACGCACATGCTTGCGGCGCCGCGTTCGTTCGTGGTGGCCGCGCCGTTCTCCTATTCATGTTACACCAGTCTCGTCCACCAATTTCCATAGTGATTCTTGGTGAAAAATTCCTTGCGGCTAACGCACGACTAACGCACGCATCTAGTATAAATTGGCACATTGCCGGCGGCGTCAAAGATATGCTAAGCATGCCAGCACCGCCATGGAAACATCTAGCACCTACTGAGACTGTCGTTATAAGGGCAATTTGGACTGGATGCGTGCGTCTGATGCGCGTGCGTCTACATGATGAAGAATAGGGCCAGTCGCATCGCAGTCGCAGCTCAGACGCACGCGTTTATGGTCTCGCGACGGCCGCGTGTTTTTTTCTTCATTCAGAATTTCATGCCACGTTGACCGGTGTTCATGGAACATTTTTTGCAAATGGATGCGTGCGTCCGATTAGTCGCATCTAGTATAAATTGTCCTATAAGGACAATTTAGACTTTATGTGACTTGCGTGCGACTTTCAGACGCACGCATCCATTTGCGAAAGATTTTCCATGAACACCGGTCAACGCGGCATGAAATTCTGAATGAAAGGAACGCGCGGCCGTCGCGAGACCGTAAACGCGTGCGTCTGAGCTGCGACTGCGATGCGACTGGCCCCTATTCTTCATCATATAGTCGTACGCACGTCAGTCGCACGCATCCAGTATAAATTGCCCTATACTCCTCAAAGAGGATAGGAGCTAGCATCGCCAGCTCATAGGCTTACTTCATTTCTGATACGTACTGATTGTAGGGGGTCCAATATCGGCGACTAACCTCACATAATCAATAGGTATAAAATAAATTCGCCTTGGCGACGGTGATGCTGTGCACTAGAGGAAGTGCCAACCACGATTGCATCTCTCCTTCACCCCCCCCCCCC
>JARK01001477.1:434090-448321 GCA_000688135.1 Ancylostoma ceylanicum
CGCTCCTTGGATCCTCCCCAAGAAGTAATCCTGTAGCCAGAAAGCCATCGCGGTTTCTTTCGCCATCGAAATCACTGGCAGAATCGCACTGCGACATCTACTATATCCAGGGCCTACAAAAACTATGAAGCAAGGAAGTATTTACTTGAGGCGAGTAAGTTCTGCCACGTCGTCCACCAGTCGCTAAAAAGCACAAATTTATGCAAGAAGTTCTTCAAAAGATCTACATGTTGACGCGCGTAAGACGTAGTATAAACCCTGTTATTCCTCTACCAATGAGGTTGCACCACGACTTGTGCAGGGAAGCGTTACCCATAACCACATGAGACCGAACATACCTCTTGAGCCTTTGGAACACATGTTTTGAACAAAACTTATAGCAAATATGACAAAAAGAGCTAATATCGTCTCCTGAAATGGTTACGGCTTCCTTGGAGGCGATTAAACAGGAACTTGTGAGGTTCCCTACCAGCAAAACGCACAGCGCATTGGTCACCATGCTAGAGCCGGAGAATAACTACGAATGAGACAGATGTTTACCTATGGGAGTGATCAGGAGCGTCTATCACAATCACAGAATGGTCAAACACCCCTAAAAACACGGTGAGGTCCATTTTTATAAGTCTTAAATTCTACTCGGTGACCTATGTCAGGTGAAGCTCTGTTCGGCGATGTTTGGGGTCAGAGCTAACTAAAGATTTATACTTACCGTTTCCAGACACCGGTCCTGTGCAATTACCAAAAGGAACAGTAGTAGGGAGACAATGGAAAATTGTAAAGAAGCTTGGCGAAGGCGGTTGCGGCGCCGTCTACAAAGTACAAGACATCTTTAATAAATCTAGTTTTGTACGTCACATATTCTTTTACTTATCCTCAGCAAAAATCTCAAGAAACGGAGGGGAAAGAGAGCTGGGGGTGAAAAAAGTCCAAAAAACTGCAGTAACCGTTACTTATGTACATTTCGTCAGGTCAGAGCCACTTAGCAGGGTTGATTTAGTAATTACAATAGTTAGCACACTTGCCTTGATTCACCTACTATCATTTTTTGTCAGAACTATTTTTTCAGCATGGAAGAACAGGGTGCCCTCACCCCAACCCCCTTTTCCCGATGTAGGCTTACCAGCTGCGTAATGTCCTTCAGCCAGAAGATGGGTTCCTCAATGAGATGATCGGTTCCGCTGCGCTACAACTCCTCACGCTAGCCCCGCGCACCCTCATAATGCCAAGAGCTCTCATGTCAATGAAATGATGAGTCCTCCTTGATAGAGGAGAACGCAACCGAATGCTCTATCTCACCGCTCACGTACTCGGTAACTTCAAGGGATGAGTCCTCGCCACAATGGAATTCGACAATGTGATAGGGTGGACGTATCATTGAATGAGTTTACACCGACGAAATCGGTCGTCCTCCGGTATTAGGGCAATCCATGCTAGGTGCACGCTCCATTTGCGGAAGGGTTTCCATGAAGACCGGTCAATGCGGTATGTACATGCTCAAAGAAAAAAACGCGCGGTTGCAGCGAGGCCGTAAACGCCTGCGTCAGAGCTGCGTCGGCGATGCGACTGGCCCTATCCTTCATCACTTAGACGCACGTCCGTCAAACGCACGCATTTAGTATAAATTGTCCCTATACGATCTTGTACAAGGTGACCTAAAAGTTTTTGGCCGACTTTCAAGTGCTGGGAAAACTCTGCATAATGAGGAAGGATGACCAAATGACAACCAAATTAAGCTTAGCCATACAAACGTTTCCATTCCAGGCCGCTCTAAAAGCCGAGTCAAATTTCGTAGCAGGAGGAACAGTATTAAAGTTAGAAGTGCAGGTGCGTTATACCATTAATTTACTGCGAACCGTGACCGTTGTCATGACTTTGCTACCGAGAACTCATGATTCGTAGCCTCATGCTCCGCATACCACAACCTCCGTTCTCATGAATGAATGATTCTTGATCCTCCAGCTCCGCCCTTCATGATTAGGAAGCGAGGATAGAAGGAGCCCGAGCTAACAAGGGAAGGATACCAGACGTCCGTGGCATTTCGAATTGAGACATGCCTAGTAATATGAAATTAGTAATGCTGATCTGTAATATGTTCTCCATTTGTGCTCAGTCCCATCGCAGGAAAAGTTATGACCTTGCGTGTGCAGTGTATGCGTACATGGACTTTCTACAACCATCTACCGTAACCACACGGAAACGGCGTTGCCATGCAAAATGGATATAGAATCTGTGATCAGCAGTTCAAATAACCCCATATGCGAAATTTCACCGAAGAAATACCCGTTTACGCCAGTTTGCCAAAGATGGATGTACTCGTACCTGTCCTATCAAGGGGAATAAACATATGTGGGCACAAGCAAGTTTAGGCACCCTGCAGAATTCTTCCAAATTTCGCAGAGAACGGCTATTTTAGGCGCTGATCACAATTGTCAACATAACTTTGAGTGGCACTACCATCTGGATGCCGAAATGGACAATTTATTTCGGTTCGCCACAGTGCATCTGCCGTAACCCTAGAAAAATGGGGTTGCGGTTCGAAGTGGGTACGATATTCGTGTTCAGCACCTCAGATAACCCTACTATAGAGAGTTTCAGCGTAAAAAACTCCTTGAAAATTTGGGTCACGTAAGCACCATACACCTACCATTACCAGTTGCCCTGCTAACAAAGGCGAGGTAATGAGAATCCTTCAAAAAGCTCACGCACTTTCAGATCATGGAATTGCAAGTGAAAAACGTTATAAAATAGCATAGAACAGATTCTCGAAGGAAAACAGCAGGTGGAAGAGAAATGCAAAAAGCTGAACTGCTCAGGGGATTGAACCTGGGACTGCTTCCTCGAAGAGCGAGACACTTACCACTACACCACCACTCACCTGATTTACGCGATCAATGAGACCTTCATGAATGATCCGAGTTAGGCAAATCGGGTGTAGATGAACATATTCTCTCATGAAAATTTGCATATAGGGCTGCTTGGACTGCTGATAACAAATTCTGCATCCATTTTGCACGGCAACTTCATTTTGTTACGGTTTCGGTAGATGAAAGTAGAAACTGCACCTATATACTGCAGATACAACGTCGTAACTGTTTCTGCAGCGGCTGTGAGCGCCTACAAAAAACATAACGGGGATCAGCATGGTCAGCTTCACACCACAAGGAGTACCCCATTTTAAGATTCCACGGACATCTGGTATCCTTCCCTCGTAAGAATGTTCTGTTCGGCATGAGCCTCCAACAAGTTAGCTAGACAATTATTTCAGTATAAGTCTCGATGATATTCCAGTAGACAAGTAACAAGTTAGGTCCGTAGTCGGATTTATTCACCATCCTACAGGGTAGTAGACAACCAGTCCCGGGATCAACCGTAACACCGGACCCGGCCATTGCTAAAAGAAAAGGTCACTAAATACTTCCTCTCCCATTCTCTATCTCTTTTCCCCTATTTGATATATCCACTTGGTTAGTAGAATAATAAAAGGCTTAGTGTACTAATGTCCAAACAAGAGAACCACCAAAACCCTATTGGACCTTGATGCAGTCCAAACAACCGTCGATGGATCTGATGAATTTGCGGACTTGAAAGCACACAGCAGCGCAACCGCACCGCGCGTTGGAATCTTTGCCATGCACTGCCGTAATAGCTGATTGTAGCGATACTATGCGCTTCTTCTTCCAAGTCCACAGATTCCTCACTCTCACTGACGCTTACTATAGACAAGTTAGCCTGATTGTAGATACTACGGCGACTAGCTGGGCGGCCTCATGTGCCACAGCTTATACATTCAGGGAAGAAAGAATTGTATTGCTACATGGTGATGACATTACTCGGCGACAGCCTTGGATCACTCCAAAAGTATGGAATTTACTTTTCTTGGGCGAGTTTCCCCCCTCGAAGAGTGTAGCAACAGCCTGGCATTCCAGAATTGGCACTTCATTTCAGGAAAATTGGTAAGGTGGCAAGTGTCTCAACCCAAACTCGTGTTGGAATTAATATTTTGTTCGGTGTGAAACAACTCCACGATGTGAGTTGCGCTTCTTATCTACAATCCGTAGACCAACTAACCCTACACAACTTAAGATAGGCTTCGTCCATCGAGATCTAAAACCCGCAAATGTTGCTATTGGGCGACCGAACACGCCTGATTACCGATTTCTGCACATATTGGATTTCGGGCTTGCACGGGAATTTGTAGTGATCGGTGAGAACAGAAAGCTCCAGATGAGACGCCCTCGACCCAGAGCTTTGTTTCGGTGAGTCCTCATTTTAAGTGAGGAACAGTGAACGCCAAACGGTCGTAGACAAGGGGCGGAACGTGGCGTGGGACTCTGGTTGCCTGCTGCACCGGGAAATCACGTCCTGTTGGTCTTCCTCCGTGTCTCTGCCCAGCAGGCCCGCTGCCTCGGTGCAGCAGACGACCAGAGTGCCCGCTCGCGGTCCCGCCCCTTGTCTACGGCCACTTCAAGTTCAGTGTATCTGGCATCTACAGGATAAATTGTACTAGGTGCGTGCATGAGTCGCACGTCAGACGCACCCATCCACTTGCGGAGGATATTCCGTGAAAATCAGTGAACGCAGCATGCACATCCTCGATAAACGATCGAGCGGCCACAAACGCGTGCAGCTCCGATCGGCAAGGAACCGACCCTACCATTCGTCATATAAAGTGAACGTCTACAGCGGTGCGTTTTCCGCGGGCTCAGGAAGCATGTGACGCGACCGCGCCGCTCGTGCTCGAATCCTTGCAGCGACAGGAAAGTATAGGATTTTTCCCATAGCTAGTTTGTTTTCTCGATAGATGACATTAAATTTGACGAAATCAATAAAGAAAACCCTAATTTGCTTTGACGAGAGTGATTCCAACGCGAATAGTGCGGTCACACCGTGTACCTTCCAAGTGAGCGAAAAACGCACCCTCATTGACGCTCACTTTGAACCCACGTTAAGCGCAAATGGTCGCAGACACGCGGGCGGGACGCAGCGCGGGTACTCTGGTTGTCTGCTGCACCGAGGCAGCGGCCCTGGTGGGCAGAGACACGGAAGGAAACCTGTACATTGTGATTCCCCGCTGCCTCGGGAGGTGCAGCAGACAACCAGGGTGCGAATGTGAAGAGGCCCCCGATACAGCTGCGTGTAATAAGGCCTATCTGACTTGTTGCTGTTCAGAGGTACTACTCGCTACTGCTCCATTAACACGCATGAAAAAGGCGAACAAGGTCGAGTGGATGACCTATGGAGTGTGTTGTATATGTTAGCAGAAATGCGCGGCAACTTACCATGGTGTAATCTGAGGTCTGCTACTCAAAAATTACTTGAATTTTTTATAAATGTTGTAAGTATTGTTACTTCCAGGGAAAAGAAGGATATTAGTGAGATGAAAAAGCGTACACAACACGATATACTGCTGAAAAATAGTCCTATCCAATTGGTGAGGTTCGCGAATCATCTTGAGTGAGTTTTCCCTGAACTCTGCATTTGTTTTATAGTTAGAATGGAATAGCGTCATAAAAAAAGATCTAGCAGCAACGAACATGCGGCTACATACGCTATCCAAGACCGCGGCAAATACCCGCCCAAATCGATCATATCGATCCGAACGCAGATGCACCGCGGCGAAAACTATAAACCTCATCAAATCAAAATTTCTGCAGAAACCACATCTATGAGAATTATTTGACATGATAATCACGATTAGCATACCCATTTTGTACCATATCGCCGTTTCTACGGAGTTGCGGTAGGCATGCTGTAGGTGTAGTTGACGTCGATGGCGGTGGCCCTTCTGCTGCCTTGGAAAGCACGCGGTGCGACCGCGCAGCTCAAGCAGGAATCCCCTCTAAAACAACAAACTAGTGTTCTTGATAGTTACTTAATTTTCTTATTAGTTGACGTCAAATGTGATGAACAACTATCAAGAAAAACTCAGATTCGCCACTGTGGCGACGATTCCATCGTGAGCGGCGCGGTCGCGCCGCGTGCTTCTCGAGGCCGTGGATGGGCCACTGCCATCGCCACCCACTGTACAGTATCTCACTGAAACCTCCAAGACCCTGTACAAAGAGGTCATTTCCCGTGCTGATGACAAATATCATAACCGTCTTGTACTGAAACCCCGTTTTTATTAGGCAACAATAGGATCATCGAAGAAAATTGGGTGGAAATGCCATTTCCAATGGGAAAATGGCAACTGCGTAGGAATTAATGTTTATATTCGTGCTCAGTACACTAAGTGACCGCTCACTGCGGAGTTTCGGACGTTTTCGTGAGATACGGTACGCTACCGTACGCCTACCGCAACCTTTCAAAATGGCTTTACGGTGCAGAACAGTGTGGTACCAGCGACTGGCCTATCAAATAACCCAATTAAATAAAGTTTCAGATAAAAATTTGATTTTGAGATTTTGTGGCAGAGGAAACTAGAAGACTGCCACTGGTTCTTCCAAAAGAAAAAAAACTTCCCATATAGGATTAACCTCACAATCATTAAAATACTTATCTGAAAATAAACATTATTGCAGTACCTTAAATTACTACAGTCACCCAGACTACGGTCTGTTGCATCAGTATTTAATGGATATTATGAAAGCTGGTAAATTCAAGTGAGTTTGAGCTCTTGAATGCGGTTCTCAGATGCGTGCTGAGCGCAGTCTAAAAGCTAAGGCAATAGCAGGTTCACCGATCCGTACGACTGGGAGAGAAAGTTAGACAAGCAGAGGACTCTCAACACTGCCACCACCACCACCGTCACAGTTCCTATAACCACCATAAAGTAGGGCAGAATGATTTTGAGCTTTTTTTTTTAGCAAATTCTATTCGAAATCATTAATGGTCCACTCCATTTACAGGAAAGACCTCACTCAACCAAGCTGCAGCATGAACGTCCCATTGCCAGCTACAGGGAAGGCTAAATCGAAAATATCATTGATAAAAGTACGTTTCCAGTTTCTAACCCACGAACGTGTACGTCACAGCAATAACCCTAGATCTACTACTAACCCAATAATTGACATTCAGGCAACCGCGGAGAACCCGTTTCCAGTTGAATGGTTCCGAACGAATCCTTTGGGCTTCTAGCAGATGCCATGTTTTCACCTACAAAACTTTAATGACCATACATCAATGTTAGCTATTTCATATTACTGTTTCATCTAACAAGAATCAAAGAAAGAAACGTCATTCATTATGTGTATTACTCTAATAACTGAAGTAATAACGTTAATAAAGACTTGTTTTAAAAATTCCACCAATAAACTTTTCGCTTAGTTTTCTCACATTCGTACCTAAAATAGTAGGACGAGAAACTCCAGTAGTAGAGTTCCGCGGAGAAGTATAAAAATATGATTTATAGACATGTCCGCAATTTTTTAAGATTTATGATTCAAGAAGAAACTTGTTCGGATTTCGTAGAAAATACGACAGAGAAGGAAAAAATTTACTGACTGAAGTAAATGGAATGAACTAATTTGAAAAATTTTAGATTCTATCTCTGATATTCAGACATCTAGTTACGGTTTAAGAATTAAAGGTTTGGGAAAATTACGATTTACGAGAATAAAAGTTTTGCTACACACATCTCTAGTCCGCGCAAACACGCCTCACCACCTCTTTGGACAGGTTAGAACAAGAAACAAGAGGATCGAGAACGATGAAATCGAAATTTATACACCAAATCGAGCCTCAACCACCAGAGACTCTGGTTCAATGCATAGCTCATTTCACCGTGGACAAAAGATGAAGAGACGTCAGAGAAAAAAAGAACACCTAAAACTATGCGGCATACGGAAAGCAACAAGGCAAAACTTGGTGGCACGCCGTTTAGTGTGCAAACAGCGACTTTATGGATGACTGATTCGTTAGTAATTGTTGCTAGAGCGACGATGGACGAAAAGGCGGTCATTTTCAATCGACATCAAGCACACTTGATCGTGCCTCGTGCTGCCGTTTGCCTTCAATCTGTGAACGCACCAATTTTCACTAATTTCTGAATCCCCAGTGTGTGCTTACAAATCCGCGTCGTCCTTGAAACTGACTAGTACTGGAGGAAGTCGCTCACCGTGGAATTCCGGAAGTTGAGAAAGAAGCAATCTAGGTCGTCGTCCACTAGGCCTTCCTCATTGCAGCACGAGTCCAGACTCTCACTTCTGAGTTGGAACGGCGATGCTGAAGAATTTACATCCTTCTATGAGACAAACGTGAGTCAAACCCAAAGAATGATGTCCCACCTGCTCAGATACTGCACTCATTTTCGAGAATGCAACAGCCACGCCGGAACTCACGCCTCATGACGCTCCAGTTTGCATGTATTTGGGCACTTATAGCCAATTGCATGGTGGGACCTACGAAAACTGAAGTTTCTACGCGGGTGCACGAAAAAGGAAACGTCCATCTCCTCATTTTCTTACGTATTTTGCGCTATTTCACGATTAAATGTTAGTCCTGACTGCATGAAATCGCGCAAAATCTCAAAAATTAAAGTTTTAAGGGTGTTGCCTTTGAGATTTTGCAGTATTGGAGCCCCACCGCTGAAGTAGGCCGTGGAAACGGTCCTTCACTTGTAGAGCAACCACATTCAGAAAGAAAAGGCGCTACTGAAGACAGCTGTAGCTGTCAGAAAGCTGAATGAACCCCTTTGAAAGATCAATCCCGCCATTGCGGAATTGGTGCAGTATCGCGTCGTTTCCTCGCAACCGACTTCCCGACGAGTTCCTTAACAAAAAAAGTACTTTCCAACGGGTTTTAAACGCCCACTACCCTGTGAATCATAGCAAAGCTTTGCCCATTCTCTAGACAACGCCACTATTTAGTCAGTGTGCATTGATTCTCCGTTCTCAAGTCGCAAGTGACACAGTTTCCGTTATGACGACGTCATCATTAGAGTATCGTCCTAATCCATCGCATTTTTGATTCGTAGGCTCCCTTTTCCAACGTTGTAATAATTCCCCTTACAGATAGGCAACGATGCCAGTTCAGCTGATGAGAAATCTGTCTGATCTACAGGCGAAAATCAATTCTGCAGATGCAAATCGCCTTTTTATTGTGGACTTCTTCGCTGACTGGTGTGGTCCGTGTCGATTCATTGCTCCTATTTTCGAGAATTTCTCAGCACGATTCACTAACGCCACTTTTGTCAAGGTGAACGTCGATAATTCTCCAGGTTAGTGAAGTTTTCGTCATAGTTGAGTAGGCTTTTTTCTGGCTTGGTTGCTTTCTTGAAGTGGATACGTGTCCGACGTATTTCTATGCGGAACTCTAGTATTTTCATAGCGGTATTCGAAGGATTAGGTTGTGTGAGCATTTTTAGCTGAATTGCGTGAAAAAGAGGTGTGATTATTACTATATCTTTCTCTTATTTTCTCTTATAAGGTGGAGCTTTGCCACATTCCCAAATCCTGCACAACCGAAAAGGAAAAGACAATAGTGTTCATCTTGCGCATTGAATTTTAGAATAAGATCTTACGGATTTCACCACATAAGAATGACGGTGTGTAGTCTGCTTCAAAAACTATGAAAGTTATAGTCCTTTTCGAAAAGACAGACGGATTCCGTAACAGCGGAATCGCCGCGAGACCCAGACGATGGTTGCGGAGAGAGCATGCTCTGGGTGAGAGGTTCGAGAAGGTCCCGCCGCGATTCTGCATCCGCAACGCTATGAAACCGCACACGCAGTTCGTCTATCTTTTGGAAAAGGGCTCTAGGTGTTTGTGCGTGAAATTGCAATTGCTCTGCTAGACAGCAGACCACCTCTATTCTCCATTAACGCGTGTCAGGCGCCGCATAATTCATTTGTTTGCTTTCCTTCTCTACTTTCTCCTCGACTTTCATTCTTTGTGAAATGGGCTGTGGTTGAGACATGTATTTCAAACCCCATTTTTTTCAAGCTTTGACTATGAAATTTCCAACTTTCACCTTTATCGGATAAGCAAGAGTCACATAATTTCTTCAGATATTAGTCAATTCTATGGAATCCGAGCAATGCCCACGTTCGTCTTGATCAAGGAGGGACGAGAAATGGAGCGAATACAAGGCGCCAACCCACAGGCACTGGAAATGGCCATCAACAAGTTGGTTTCTCTTTCGAGTGTTGTTTCTTATTCATATTCATCACTCGTTCAACTTCATTTTTTTATTCCTTTCAATTCATTGACGTTTTTTTAAATAGATATTACTCCTCTACACCTGCGAATCCAAATGCTGCGAATGACGAGGAAAGGTCGTTCCTACAGCAGTTCATTCCTTGTGCTGAAAAGGTTCTTATCCACATTTTCTGTGTGTCCTACATAGTGTGCTCGATTTGTCTCCATTTTAGGTGAAATTTTATGCAGGTGTCGTTTACAAGACTTTAGCGGTAAGTGTTATTCCTGTGGAAGAATTGCGACTTCAAGCCACAGATGAAAACGGTGTGGTAAACAGGCTGCAGCTAGCAAAGGGTTGGATATTTGCAATCTTTCTTATTTCCAAGTTATGTAAGGACTGTTTTCTTTTTCGCATAGACTGCAACATTCGACAAGAAAGCAGACAGACGCTCATTTCTGTTGCTGATGTCAGGATCCTTACAATACCTAACCAAATTGCTTAACTGGTAACAAAGTCGGTATCTCTGGAAGCATTATGTTGCTTTTCAGGGCTGCTCAATTGGTTTAAGAATGATTTTTTCTCCTGGTGTGATAGCCCAGTTTGCGAAAGCTGTGGGAATCAGACAGCTAAGGGATCAGGCTTGAGCGGTAAGCTTTACATTACCGCCTCATCAGAAAATTCCTCCGCTTTTTTGTATTTTCTTCCATTCCATAGGTACGCCAACCATAGAAGAACGTGAATGCGGCGCGGAACGTGTTGAAGTTTATAATTGTCAGTGCGGCCAGGAAGTTCGGTTTCCAAGATACAATGATCCGGCGAAGCTGCTTGAAACGAGGTATGATGTTAATTTTGTCTGATTTGAAAATATTCCTTGAAATCTTGTTGTTTTGCGAATGTTTTATCCATGTTTTACGCTCGTCATAACGTCGGTATTAGTATTTCTACTGTAGTTATCCGGCAGTACTATAACTATGCCGATCAATGTTCTTTAGAGCGTGCTATCCCATTTCACACATAGCTGCTTCATAGGTAGAACCGATTTCTTTCGATCTTTTCTGTCAGGAATTCGTAGTCTTGGATTCTAGGGCTCAAAGGGCTACCATTTTAACCCTGATCTGCTCGAAAGTATAGGAGCTGGGGTTCAAATGAATACACGTGCAATTCAATGAGGAATCTGATAAGGTTGTTAAAGTACGTGTAATGAACCATGCAGTTTCGCAGCGATCTATAGGAAAACGTAACAATTGTTCCTTAGGCCTGTAGTAAAGTGTCATGGCGGCGAATTGAACTGCAAAACTCGCCGCCACGCTTTAGACGATGATTGCACGCCAGCTCACATCCACACAGTTTAGCATAGCGGACCATAGCCACGACGTGCCTCAGCAGTGACGTGGGTGGCTATGCTGAGCTGTGCGGATGTGAGCTGGCGTGCAATTATCGTCTAAAGCGTGGCGGTGAGTTTTGGAGTTCAACTCACCGTCATGACATTTTACTACGGTCCTTGATTTCCATTCCATTCCTTGCATGATTACCCCGACGGCTCCTCACGATTGCTCCAGCAATCATTTCACCGCCCACATCTGCGTCAGCGCCACCGAATAGCGTGATTACATGAGATACGTTCCCCAGCTGCGTTGCGCCGGCCGCGAGGGGCTAGAGCATAGACAGGGGAGGGCGGGTGGAGGCAGTACAGGGAACCGTTAGAGATCGGAGACGCAGGGAGCAAGAGGACTAGCGATGCGCGGCCGGCTCCGGCCTTGGTTGGGGAACGTATCTCGTGCAACCGAATAGCGTACCTAACCCCCTACCACAACCTCACTGTTTTCAGAACAGGCCGGTGCGGTGAGTGGGCCAACTGTTTTGCTTTGATGGCTGCTGCGATGGACTTCGATGTACGGTCAGTACGCATCCCATACGATATCCGGGCTTTCTATATAATTCAGTGTATTTCAACGGTATATTCTACAGATACATCTACGACGTAACTGATCATGTATGGATTGAACTATGGATTCCTGAATGTGACAACTGGGTTCACTGCGATCCGTGTGAGAACATTATTGACCGACCACTGATCTATGAAAAGGTTATTTCTGTGTCCTCAATCAATTTTGATTCTTGTCCTTGAATTAATGTTACAGGGCTGGGGCAAGAAGTTAAGCTATGTGATAGCATTCGGCACAGACCACGTTTACGACGTTACATGGAGGTACACAGCGGATCATAAGAAAACGCTGAGACTCCGCAATCGCGTCCGCGAGCCAGTGCTTAGCAATTTTCTGATGGTAATGCCCTGTTCTGGTCGAATAATTCACAGCTATTTCTATGAACGTTCTTTTCCAGAAACTGAATGCACGAATGGGAAGCAACGCAACTCCGGAAAGGGCGAAAGAGCTGAGAAGACGTCGAGTACGCGAACTGGTGGAGTTCTTGGTTATTGGAAAACGGCCGACCGATGGAGAGAACTACGGAGGAAGAACTTCCGGTAGCTTAGTGTTTGAATCTCGTTTTTGTCAAGAATCTTAGGCTTGTCCAGCTTTTTTCCCTTGAGTGTATGATTTATGGTTCGTTTTAAGGTGATGTTGCGTGGCGTGCAGCGCGGTCTGAGCTTGGCTGCAGTGCCAAGAAGGATACCGTCATCACTTTGAATCAGGCGGAGCTAGCAAATAAGAAGTTCAGGTGGCTATTCAATCTTTACGCCTCTAATATTTTGCCCATGCTTTCCTACCGAATTTAAATCTCTGTTACCAGCCATTTCCTTTAGTTTGGAATACAACTGTGCTCAAGATGTTTATACAAGAGGAACCGAGACCATAAAGGGATGGTCAACGTACGCGAATTTTTCCGGCCAAATACAACGGAAACAGGAAGCAGATTGGAAAATGGCGTACATCTGTCGGCGAGAAGGAGAGAGCCAAGCCGAGGTGAGGTATTCATGGTTTCATAGCAAACATATTAACTAGTTTGATGACCTCTAGGTGTCCTGGTCAATTGACCTCAACGAGGTGAAGGCAAAGACGTTCCGGCTTCAGGTATTTGGTGCACAGGTTTATGAAGACGGATCTGTTGTCGTGACTGTGTGTGCTGGTGAAGTGAGTTGTATTTTTTCAGCTTGAGCCTTCTTATTTCCATTTTTCGTCTTTCAGTGGTCTATCGAACACTAAATTCGTATCGTGTTGTGGTGGTTGTGTTATTTACTTTGTAGCTCAGAAAATGTCACAATTCCGCCTTTTTCCTCTCACTTCATTTGACAAAACCTGAACTTGAAGCCAAAACTCTCTTACTTCAGGTATGTTTCCCGATGCGAAAAGACTCAACCGAGATAGTGATAGATGACGTGCCTTCGGGCATCCTGAAAATAAGTGTAAGTCAGTTCTAGCATTAAACTGCACACTAACTCTTAGTGACTCTTTATTCTATTTTTTTCATCATAATTTTGTCTTCTTCAGGCCCACTTTTCCGGTGGAAAGGGTAACAATGCATTCCAACATTCACAGTTATTTCGGACGCCGTTGGATAGTCCAGAGGCCCAGATGAAGATTGATATTGAGCTTCAGTGAAGCGCATAGATTTCTCCGTTCCGGAAAGTACGTATTTCGTTGATATGCTCTGTGTTCCCTTCAAGGGTTGTACTTCATCTAGTCAATTATTTATTCAAGGGCTCGCGGGTTCCAGAGGTCCATTTTCTTATGCCTTTGAACGAATAAGATAGTACAGTGATTGCGCGTTCAGTGTTTCATATACGATCCCTCACAAAAATCCTTGTCTAACGCTGCACCATGCGTCTGCTACGGCGCGCCTACGCATCATCATAGGTGATGCGACGCGGCACAGCAGACCGGCGGTGCAGCGTGAGGCGAGGATTTTTGAGAGAGGATGTATCTGATTTTATAATTAAAATGCTAATATTTTTGTTCAGAGAATAGTGCCTAATTTGAAGCCAAACTGATGTGATGTGAAGTTTGACTACTAAACATGAGCTCGAAATTTTTGATTGGAATAATATTGGTTTAATGTCAACAGTCTGCATAAATACTGTTTTCATTTTTCAAATGAAAGTCTTACCAGGTTCCTTTCTGTTGTGCACTCGTAATACAAGCATGAACACAATTGCAAATGCAAACTTTCGATATATCTATCGGGTGGGGGGGGGG